>JAAKFY010000018.1:35439130-35486630 GCA_011823955.1 Dissostichus mawsoni
GGAAGAGGAGAGGAGTCGATGCTGGAATAAGTCATTTTCCCTTTGTCTCTAAAAAAAAAGAGTGTTTCATTTAAGATTAGCATTATTAGCATTATTTGCATCATTGGCATCATTAGCATCCTTAGCATCATTAGCATCATTAGCATTGTGCAGAGTGCGGGTAGAAGCCAATGAAATGCCGTTAGCATCTCACCCAGGGTGTCAAACATTTGCAAAGTGTAAAATATTTGTCAATATCTTCAATTCAAGTTTCAAGGCTTTATCATCATGTGCTCAGCAGCTACAGTGTAGATAGAAACTGAAGTCCCAGGCTCCTCCAGCAGAGCAACATGGATATATATGGACATAAAACAGATAAAATAGTGCAAGAGAATGTTTGGAGATGTGCAAGTAATACAAATACAATATAAATAGTCCAAGAAGAGTCTATATACAAGTAAATGGAATTATATATTAGATACATAATTAGCAAGATGCAAACAGATGAAAGTTATGGATGTTCTTTACAGAGTTCAGGTGTTAGTCTTATGGTCTGTGGAATAAAACTTGTGGTTTTATACATTTATCTGTGTATATTATTTATGACACAAACTTTTTAGTTACCTGAGTGGAGGGGAAGTTTTATCCCAGGAGACGGGTCTGAATCGTCTGGAGAGCACGGGTCTGCTCCTGCGAAGAGGGAAACGTTTCTCTTCTGGATCAGGAGACACTTCCTCTCTTCCTCACCTCCATCAGCGTGAGTATTATGGGATGTTGGGTCTACGGCTGGCTGTAAACATCGACGGTTAGAGTTGTTTCTGGTGGGGAGAGAGGAGAAGTGGAACTGATCCAGAACCAGTTTCCTGACGCTGAACGTGTGAAGAATCTCCTGAGAAGAGGAAACAGACACCAGAGGTGGAAGAAGTACTCAGACATTTTAACCAATACAGTGTAAATACACAGGAAAACAAACATGTTCTCTGTCCTTTGAGGGTCCTTTTACTGTGAAGTCTTTATTCAACTGGTACCACTGTAGCATACATTAAACAAATGCCTCTAGGTACTACTTACTTACGTTATCCAGTAATAACTCAGGTACTTAACCTACGTTGTTATAGTTTTCTTACATAGGTAGTTTCAAAATATACTTGTTTTAACCCAAACAACGCTCTTGTTTAGCTTAACTATGTAGTTATGCTAACCATGTAGTACCATAACGTAAACTTAACGCAACGTAACTGGATGTTATGAAGCCAGAAGAATCAGAAATCAGTGCTGTGCGTCAAATACAATATTTCAGGTTCTAACTTGACGTAGCGTGCCGTAGCGTGCCGTATAGTGACATATCGTGACGTATCGTGTGTATCGTGACGTATTGTGGCGTATCATTACGTATCGTGACGTATCGTGTGTAGCGTGACGTAGCGTGACATACTGAAGCGTAAGGCAACATGACGTGATCTAATGTAACGTAACGTACGATTGAAATATCTGTGCTTTGGGACCAATCAAAGATTTCAGCTTCTATAGTTACGTATCGTGCCGTACCTGGCGGAGGGGGCCTCATCTGATGCTGATGCGGCGCACTTCAATTTACGCGCAAATGCGGCGCAATTAAGCGCACCACAGTTTCGCCGCTGCAGGCTCCGGCGCTCCCAGTTCACCCCCCCCCCCCCCCCGCGCGTTGACGCTCGCGACACAGAGGGCCTCATCACATAACTTTGCGTGTGGCCACAAGTTGGCCAGGGGCAGCCCTGCCGTAGCATATATAAACATGGTGTCATGTAACCTGACAAATAGTAACGTCACGTAATAATCATAAATCTGTGGAAAACATAACGTCATTTGACGTGACGTAACTTGCTGACCAAACCGCAAAACCATGACCAACATTATTAGATCACTGTTGTGCAATAACACTCTATCAATGCTACTACTGGCTGTTCATCAATCCTTTTAATGTTGTCTTTTAACCTGCACTATATCTTTGTTGTAACGAGGTACATTTCCCCACTGTGGACAAATAAAGGATTTCTTAATATTGATATTCGGCGGATAATCTTCTCTTTGTCTCAGGACCCTAAAGCTGCCCCTGTTCTCTGTAAAGCTGTTGTGAGAGTGTGTGTTGTTTACCTGTTTGTGTCACAAGTGTGTCTTCAGGTGTGTGTGTCTCTGCAGAATCCACACACCAGCTGATGTACCTGTGTGTGTGTTCAGACGGAGAAATACCCACACACCCTCCCATCAGCACAGAGAGGAGAGGCACAGTTTCTCAATGCCTTTGGTGGAAACATCCTGCTGCAACTCTTCCTGTGACGAGAACACAGGAAACAGTTTAAGGATTAAACACATCCTTTACTCAAGTAGAAGTACACACATCCTTTACTCAAGTAGAAGTACACACATCCTTTACTCAAGTAGAAGTACACACATCCTTTACTCAAGTAGAAGTACACACATCCTTTACTCAAGTAGAAGTACACACATCCTTTACTCAAGTAGAAGTACACACATCCTTTACTCAAGTAGAAGTACACACATCCTTTACTCAAGTAGAAGTACACACATCCTTTACTCAAGTAGAAGTACACACATCCTTTACTCAAGTAGAAGTACACACATCCTTTACTCAAGAGAAGTACACACATCCTTTACTCAAGTAGAAGTACACACATCCTTTACTCAAGTAGAAGTACACACATCCTTTACTCAAGTAGAAGTACACACCCTTTACTCAAGTAGAAGTACACACATCCTTACTCAAGTAGAAGTACACACCCTTTACTCAAGTAGAAGTACACACATCCTTTACTCAAGTAGAAGTACACACCCTTTACTCAAGTAGAAGTACACACATCCTTTACTCAAGTAGAAGTACACACCTTTACTCAAGTAGAAGTACACACATCCTTTACTCAAGTAGAAGTACACATCCTTTACTCAAGTAGAAGTACAGATACTCGTGTTTAAAAATACTCTGGTGAAAGTAGAAGTACTGACTAAACTTCTTTACTCAAGTCAAAGTAAAGAGGCTTTGAAATGTACTTCAGTAAAAAGTACCCATAACTAGCAGCTGTTTTAAAGAGTACCTGACCTCCCTTTATATTAATAGAACAATAATGTCATTGTTAGCTAATGAATGTTTCCATGCTGAACAACGGCAACATGACAACGTTTCATTGGTCCCTCTTCTTTAGAGAAGACCAGGAAATGATGGATACACGGATCGTGTTCAAATCAATAGGCACGCAATGACTCTAAATAATAATGATCACGCCACCAAACACACATTCAGACTAAAGGAACCAGCCTGTTTGGAACATGGAAGAAGTAGAAAGTACAGGTATTTGGGTTCAACATGTAAGAAGTAGAAAGTACAGGTATTTGGGTTCAACATGTAAGAAGTAGAAAGTACAGGTATTTGGGTTCAACATGTAAGAAGTAGAAAGTACAGGTATTTGGGTTCAACATGTAAGAAGTAGAAAGTACAGGTATTTGGGTTCAACATGTAAGAAGTAGAAAGTACAGGTATTTGGGTTCAACATGTAAGAAGTAGAAAGTACAGGTATTTGGGTTCAACATGTAAGAAGTAGAAAGTACAGGTATTTGGGTTCAACATGTAAGAAGTAGAAAGTACAGGTATTTGGGTTCAACATGTAAGAAGTAGAAAGTACAGGTATTTGGGTTCAACATGTAAGAAGTAGAAAGTACAGGTATTTGGGTTCAACATGTAAGAAGTAGAAAGTACAGGTATTTGTGTTCAACATGTAAGAAGTAGAAAGTACAGGTATTTGTGTTCAACATGTAAGAAGTAGAAAGTACAGGTATTTGGTTCAACATGGAAGAAGTCAAAGTAAAAAGTCTTCAGAAAAAAGTAGTGGAGTAAAGTACTGATACCAGAAACATGTACTTAAGTACAGTAATAAAGTATTTGTACTCCAATACTTCCCACCTCTGACAGTTACCCAAACCTGGATTTATTAATTTCCTGAAATGTTGCTGCACTACATTTAGATCGTTTTGTTTGTTTTGTACAAAGAAAGGATTTGTTTTAAAAATGAATCAAATATCACGGATGCTGATGACGATGACCTGAACTTTTATTTTCATGAACAATGTGCTAGATGGGGATTGGACCAGAAAGGTTTTAAAGCTTCTTGTTCTCGCCTCTTTTTAACATGAGGGAAGCTATTTGAAAGTTTATTTTTTATTTTGCTTCTCTTTTTTATTATTATTATTATTTATATATATTATTATAATTATTATTATTGTCTGTTTTGTTTCTAAGATGTTCAATAAATTGACTAATAAATAAAAATAGATGTTAAAATGTTAAAAGTTCTCATGATCTTTTGTGGCCAATAATCTAAAGAGAGGGGCCCAACTACCTTTATTAGTGTTTGATTTAGTTACAGAGTTTGTGTCATTGATTATATTTTAAATGTTAAGTTACTTTGGCCCAAGATACAGAACATTACAAGAAGTTTGGGGTAATAAATACATTATTTATGCAGCCAAACGTTGTCTTTGTCTTCTTTCTTAATATTTGTTGAGATTTGTTTTAGTCACAACATTTGTTTCAGGGACTTAGTTTCAACGTATTAAATGTTCGATTCACGATACATTACATGGGGCGAAGCCTGCGAGCTAGTTCAGGCGGTCAACTCGAGCACCAATGATACATTAACACGTGACGCACTCGTCCCTCTTACAACCAACCAAACACATTCTCCTAAACATGCCGCTCTATTGAAGCTGCCAGGTCTTCCTGCCTCTGCCTCGCTATGCTGCTGCTGCTGCTGCTGCTGCTGCCGCTGCTGCTGCTGCTGCTGCTGCTGCTGCTGCTGCTGCCGCTGCCGCTGCCGCTGCCGCTGCCGCCGCCGCCGCTGCGCCGCCGCCGCCGCCGCCGCCGCCGCCGCTGCTGCCGCGTTCGTGCCCTGCTATTGCGTTCACATTGCTACTGCTGCTGCGTTCATGTTCCTGCTGCTGTGTTTCATGTTGCTGCTGCTCGCCTGCCCCACCACCACCCCATCCACCCCAGCTTCCACCTGGGACTCGGGGGATAGTTATCTAATCATCACTCAATGTTCTTTGTAAATCTGTGGAGTGATGAGGCCCGAGCCTAGACGCCAAACTCAAACTATATGCTGCTTCTAATAAACATATTAAGAACACGTGAGTTGTCTGACTGAAATAACTTAAAAATAAACATCCCTGAGTGACTATTTTACATTAATTGCATTATCCTAAATGTATATTCTTTTGGAGACAGAACCGCCCACTGGTGGTTTACAATTAAAACAGAGAAGATGCAGTTTAACGAGCTTTCTTACTAAACTGACAGACAAAACAACAACAACAACAGAGACCAATCAATGAAGAGATAAACGCGTCAGCTGTGGCTCAGACTTTTAGTCGCTTATCAATAAAACCAGAAACGCTGGCTCAGCAATTAATCAGCCTTCCTTTGTTTTTTAATGAGTCATTGTTCTCCCATTGATCCCTTAATTAATCCTGTCATTAATCATTGGAGATCCAGCTCTTAATATCCTCCTGATTTAAAAGAAATAAAGGTGAATGGTCCCTAAAAAGACGACGTATTGGACTCAAAGAAAAGGTCTCAGCTTTGTTGTTAAATAAAGGAAATATGTAATAAGAAATATTTAATTGCTCGTTAAGAAATCAGGAAAAAGCAGACGGTAATGGTAAATAAATGCTGTCATATTTAAACATTCTAAATGAGAGATTAAGAGTTTAAAGTCTGAAAACAGTGTTGTTTTTTTGTGATTTAGATGAGTTAATAAAAAGAGATTTATATTATGAATGGAAAAAGTTGGCGCTGTGTATATGCATTGAGTTAAATTAATAAATTAAATATGTTTAAACAAAAACAGAGAAAGCCCTCGCAGGACTTTTTAATCCTTGTATAATAAATGCTTTAATTATCTGAAACTCTAAATAGAAATGGAAAAGTATCGTATCATGGCGTTGTGTTGCGTAACGTATTGTGACGTAGCGTGATGTATCGTGACGTATCGTGACATAGCGAGACATACTGAAGCGTAAGGCAACATAACGTAATCTAATGTAACGTAACGAACGATTTAAATATCTGTGCTTTGGACCAATAAAAGATTCAGATTATATCGTGATGTATCGTGATGTATCGTGATGTATTGTGACGTATTGTGACATATCGTGATGTATCGTGACGTATCGTGACGTATCGTGACGTATCGTGATGTATTGTGACGTATCGTGACGTATCGTGATGTATTCCAGGGGTCGGCAACCCGCGGCTCTCGAGCCGCATTCGGCTCTTTAAGCCCTCTGCTCTCGCTCCCTTGAGTTTAGAACAAAATAAGAAGGAAATAAAATAACAGTATTTGTAGGACTATTTAAATGTTGCTGCACGGTTGAAAATGTTTCGTATCTTGTATTTTGAGGTGATACTGTGACACATAAATAAAAAACAAAACGGTTTTAATTAAGTCAACTAAAAGATGCGTCATATCCTGCGGTCCCGCGCCAGCGCCTTTTCTTGCAGGTGAATAACCTGACCCCCGGCTCGATGAGCGAACTATGGATATATCAAAGAAAAATAAAAGTATCGGAAGAACACAGAGGGTTTAATTCTGCGTGGTTAGAGTTATATGCTTTCACAGCAAACGATTTGAGTTGTCAAAGGTGCTGCAGCCTTTACGTATCGAGGAAAAAAACGGAAGAGGAAGACAGCTGACGATCTTCAGTCATAATTCAATCAGTTAAAGGTAGGGTAGGTAATTTTGGAGAAACCAGCTCGAGTGCGTTAGAATTTGAAAATACACAACCGGAAAAAATCTGCCACTTCCTTCAGACTTCCTCACAGAGCCCCTCCTCCAACACACACGAACGTGCACATGACCAATGAGGGCACGAGATCAGTTTGTGCACAGATGGAAGGCTGACAGGCAGGTAGGCCATCCAGTTACTTTAGCCGGGCCGGCTCAGATGATTGGTCGTGCTTTTTACAGCGCCACGGCTTCCACAGATGACATTTTTTATGTATTTATTGTCAAAGCATTTAATATATTCATTGCTATCGGGATGTTAAGAGCATTCCATGGAATATAACAACAAGTGTTTCTGAAGTGAACTACCTACCCCACCTTTAACTCTTTTTAGGGTGCAGCTATATGTTTTATTTATTTCAAAGTGGGTCAATTTTAATTGTATTTATTTTCTTCAAATGTGCAGAGGACTCCCCAAGTGCTGTGTTTAATTTATTTTAAAGTAGGCCTGTGTATATTTTTTTTCATTCTCCTTATAAGAGTTATTTGTTTATTATTAGAGGTTAACAGTTTTATATAATGTAATAAATAATAAATGCAAAAAAACTAGTTTTTGTCTATGATGTAACAATATATACAACTTTATAAGCTATCAAGCTATCAAATATGTTTTGCGGCTCCAGACAAAAAAAAGTGTTGGAAAAGGGGGCAAAATGGCTCTTTTGGTCAAAAAGGTTGCAGACCCCTGATGTATTGTGATGTATCGTGACGTATCGTGACTTGTCGTGACTTAACGTGAAGTATCATGACGTTGCGGCAACATAACGTAATGTAACGTAACGTAAGATTTAAATATCTGTGCCAATACATAATTTTAAGATTTTAACGTGACATATCGTGACGTATACATAGCTTAACATAGCTTAACATAGCTTAACATAGCTTAACATAGCTTAACATAGCTTAACATAGCGTAACATAGCGTAACATAGCTTAACATAGCGTAACATAGTTTAACATAGCTTAACATAGCGTAACATAGCGTAACATAGCTTAACATAGCATAGCTTAACATAGCTTAACATAGCATAACATAGCTTAAAATAGCTTAACATAGCTTAACATAGCGTAACATAGCTTAACATAGCTTAACATAGTTTAACATAGCTTAACATAGCTTAACATAGCTTAACATAGCGTAACATAGCTTAACATAGCTTAACATAGTTTAACATAGCTTAACATAGTTTAACATAGCTTAACATAGCTTAACATAGCTTAACATAGCGTAACATAGCTTAACATAGCATAACATAGCTTAAAATAGCTTAACATAGCTTAACATAGCGTAACATAGCTTAACATAGCTTAACATAGCTTAAAATAGCTTAACATAGCTTAACATAGCATAACATAGCTTAACATAGCATAACATAGCTTAACATAGCTTAACATAGCTTAACATAGCTTAACATAGCGTAACATAGTGTAACATAGCGTAATATAGCGTAGTATAGCGTAACATAGCGTAACATAGCATAATATAGCGTAGTATAGCGTAACATAGCGTAACATAGCATAATATAGCTTAACGTACTGAAGGCAACATGGCTTATTGTAATGTAATTTAACCTGATATAAGTTTACATAACAAATAGAACCGTAACGTTACGTAATAATCAGAAATCTGTGGACTAGCACTAATACAAAATGTCACATAGCACAACATAACGTAATGTAATGTAAAATTAAATATCTGTGTTTTGGGACCAATGCAAGATTTCTGATTCTAATGTGACATATCGTAACATACAGTGACACACCGTAGCGTAAGACAACATGGCGTCATGTAACGTGACGTAATAGTTACTTTTTAATCCTTGTATAAAAAAAATGCTTTAATTATCTGAAACTCTAAATAAAAATAGAAAAGTGTGAGAAGGGCTTTTAGTCTTGAATAACATATGTAAAGAAAGACATAATCATATAGAAAATACATACAATTAGTGCTGTCTAAATGCTTTTAAATAAAAACATTCACAGAGAAAGCCACTTGCTCACAAAGTAAAAGTAGAAGTACTAGGTCTTGTACTTGAGTAAAAGTATAAGTACTCAGATCTTGTACTTGAGTAAAAGTAGAAGTATTCAGATCTTGTACTTGAGTAAAAGTAGAAGTACTCAGATCTTGAGTAAAAGTAGAAGTACTCAGATCTTGTACTTGAGTAAAAGTAGAAGTACTCAGATCTTGAGTACTTGGTTAACTGGGGCCGGAGGGGAGCTGCAGTCACTGATGGTGACGAAGTGAGTCCTGTTGGAGAGGTAGGACTCGAACCAAGCAAGAGCTGTGTGACTGAGGCCAAGGTAGTCTGACAGGCGGCTGAGGAGGATGCTATGGGATATTGTGTCAAAGGCTGCGGAGAGGTCCAGGAGGATGAGAATACTGATGAGGCCAGAATCAGATGCGATGACGAGGTCGTTAGTGATTTTAATGAGGGCATGAGGGTGATTTTAAGTACTCAGATCTTGTACTTGAGTAAAAGTAGAAGTACTCAGATCTTGTGCTTGAAATAAAAGTAGAAGTATTCAGATCTTGTACTTGAGTAAAAGTAGAAGTACTCAGATCTTGTACTTGAGTAAAAGTAGAAGTACTCAGATCTTGTACATGAGTAAAAGTAGAAGTATTCAGATCTTGTACTTGAGTAAAAGTAGAAGTACTCAGATCTTGTACTTGAGTAAAAGTAGAAGTATTCAGATCTTGTACTTGAGTAAAAGTAGAAGTATTCAGATCTTGTACTTGAGTAAAAGTAGAAGTACTCAGATCTCAAACTTGAGTAAAGGTAGAAGTACTCAGAGCTTGTACTTGAGTAAAAGTAGAAGTACTCAGATCTTGTACTTGAGTAAAAGTAGTAGTACTCAGATCTAGTACTTGAGTAAAAGTAGTAGTAGTAGTACTCAGATCTAGTACTTGAGTAAAAGTAGTAGTACTCAGATCTTTTACTTGAGTAAAAGTAGAAGTACCAGGTCTTGTACATGAGTAAAAGTAGAAGTACTCAGATCTTGTACTTGAGTAAAAGTAGAAGTACTCAGATCTTGTACTTGAGTAAAAGTAGTAGTACTCAGATCTAGTACTTGAGTAAAAGTAGTAGTACTCAGATCTAGTACATGAGTAAAAGTATAGTACTCAGATCTTTTACTTGAGTAAAAGTAGAAGTACCAGGTCTTGTACATGAGTAAAAGTAGAAGTACTCAGATCTTGTACTTGAGTAAAAGTAGAAGTACTCAGATCTTCTACTTGAGTAAAAGTAGAAGTACTCAGATCTTCTACTTGAGTAAAAGTAGAAGTACTCAGATCTTGTACTTGAGTAAAAGTAGAAGTACCAGAGTGTAGGAATACTCTGTTACAGTAAAAGTACTGCATTCAAAATGTTCCTCAAGTAAAAGTAGAAAAGTATTAGCATCAAATATAGTGAAAGTAGCGACAGTAAAAGTAGTCATTGTGCAGATTGGTCCATTTCAGAATAATATATATGATATGTTTTATAATGATTGATCATTAAAGTGTTCTCAAAGCTGGTAAAGGTGCAGCTAGTTTGAATGAAAACATTGTTGTTGTTTACACAGAGTAAACACAAACAGAGTGATCAGAAGAAGTCATGCCAGAATACAGGAATATAAAAACAGGACTGAAATAAAACACTGTCATTTTCTGAAATTCTAAATAAAAGTGGAAGAAATGAAGTTAAAAGAGTGAGTTTTGGGATATTTACCCCAAAAGAAGGGTTCAAAACGAGTAAATGTGGGTTACATTTATATGTTAATCTTTGCGTGTAATCCTTCCTTTAAGAGGCAGATTATTGAAACGCTTCCTGTGTGACTGCAGACTCTGATTGTGAGCGATTAAGCCTGTTTCTTTATGAGGAGCAAAGTACATCACATTATGAAACACTGACTAAAGTGTAAAGAAGAATAAAGTCAAGTTCAAAAGCACAGAATAATTGATCTTCTCACCATGCTGTGAGTCCAGACTGCAGCTGTCAGAGAGGAGAGAGATGAGAGCTAATGAGAAAGAAAGAGCAGTAAAACATGAAGGAGGAGGCGTGTTATCTCACTTCCTCTATTTAACCGTGGTTTCTGAGAGGAACACACACTCTGATAAAACTGCAACAGTCAGCGCTGCGATGTGACTCAGGATCAGTGTTTAAATAGAGTTTAGACATACTGTACTTTCCTTACTTACAGTATTTACACATTTATCAGAATCAGAAACAGCTGTATTACCAGGTAGGTTTAGATTTATGTACCTTTGTGTACATGATGCAGACATAAAGAAAGTTAAAGTAATAAAAACAACACAAAAATAAATAAAACTATTATTACTTTAAAGGTCACCTATCAGGCTATTTTGATGCATATATTATGGTCTAAAAATACATAAAAACATGTCTCTGATGTGTTTTGCTCCAAATACAAACAGATCATGCATTTTAGAAATCCCTCATATCCCTCTGTTCCAGCTGTTAGAGAAGAGCAGGTTCGGGTCCTTAGCTTGAAAAACAAACAAAGAGGAGGCGGAGCTAATGCCTGATCAGAATTCTACCGGAGATAAAGTTAAATGCTGCTGTGATAAAACGCCATCCTGTTCTAAACCTCATCAAGGATTATCTCTGAAACAGTATGGAGCTCAAATGCTTTTTCTCTTGCAGGTTTATCACAAGGTGAGTTCCTTTTTATTTCCTGCTTTTTAAACACATGTGCTCTCCAGTACAGGTTAGCTCTGAGTGTTAGAGAGGCTTGCTAATGTAAACAAAAACGAGATTACGTCCAAAACACGTCAGGCATTGTTTCTGATAGCAACTCTCTGTGGGTCCACGATCCGAAATTACGTCATATCGGCAGAAAATCTGTATCCGCTCGTTGTTCCCCCGTTTTTAAAAGATTTGGGTACGGAGGAAAAGAGAGAGGGTTTTATTTTCTGACGCTGCGTGAGTTCCCCGACGCACCGGGGACACATGTTGATGTATAAAAGACATCACAAAGTGCATTTTGCATGATAGGTCCCCTTTAAATTAAGATATAAAAAATAATTTAAATGAAATCTGGATTTACCAAAACACTACGTATACTACTACTAAGTACTTTGGAATAGAAAAATTAAAAATAATATATAAAATAAAATACAATATGTGATGGAAGTGGATAGCTTGTGTACAAATGTGCAAAGTATTTGTAGGGTTGTATAAAAACACAAAAAATACATACAGGAATATATAAATATATATATAAACACAAGGAATGGCTTTGGTTTGTAAAGGTGCATAAATAAACACAATAAGAGGAATTATGTCTTCATTTTTACACTCATAAGGGCACCACTTTACAATAAGACTTCCCGTATAAAGGGTTTAGGAATAGTTTGTAATTTATTTATTTATTAGGTTGTGAACACTTTATAAATCATTAATAAGCTTTTATAAGACATGAGATAAACAGGGCGACTGTGACCGGTGGCGTGCCAAATAGTGAGCCCACATGTATCTGTGCTGCTAAGCCTTATATTGGCTACCTAGCTTACCTCGTCTCCTTCATCAGCCAGCATCCTTGGTATCTGTTGTTCACTGAGTTGATTCTCGCTAAGTAGCCAATATAAGGCTTTGTCTTCTTGCCAAATAGTGAGCCCACATGTATCTGTGCTGCTAAGCCTTATTAGAAATGGTAGTAACTCATTAATAAATGGTGATGTGTTTCACACTTTACAATAAGGCTCCCTTTTGGCAGCTATAAATGTTACTAACTCGTAAATAAATGGTCATAAGAGATGCCAAGAAACATCAAGATGGATGGGGGGGATCAACTCAGTGAAAAAACAGATACCAAGGATGCTGGCTGATGAAGGAGACGAAGTCAGCTAGGTAGCCAATATAAGGCTTAGCAGTACAGATACATGTGGGCTCACTATTTGGCAAGATGACTAAGCCTTATATTGGCTACCTAGCTTACCTCGTCTTCTTCATCAGCCAGCATCCTTGGTATCTGTTGCTCACTGAGTTGATTCTCGCTAAGTAGCCAATATAAGGCTTAGTCATCTTGCCAAATAGTGAGCCTGTGGTGATGTATGAAAACTATGTTAGAACTGGTTTATAAATGGTTCTTAATGATTAATAAAGTGTTTACAACCTAATTCATAACCTAATCCTTTATTAGGGTGGTCTTATTGTAAAGTGGTACCCTCATATTTATAGCTACTGTTTACATAATACATGATATGCTACTATCTATAATACTGTTGAATTCAGCCATTCTTCAAACTGAGTTCTTGTATTTTTTATTTAAAGTACAATTAGTAATATTTTTGATTTAGTATTTTGAGAAAGTATTTCTGAAACACTTCATACAGGTTGCTCAACAGTGCAAAAACAAGACTTAATATATATATTTATACCTTTACTGAAGTGAGGACTCACCATGAAGCGCTCATAAATGTCCATACATGTTAGCAATCAAATGTAAATGGCAATAATTGAACCACTCGGTTCCTCTTTAACTAGAAATCATTTAAGTAAAGTATTTTAAATATATTTAAATATATAAATATATTTGTTATTAATTCTGCAGGTTTTTATTGTTTTTAATTCTGTAAAATATTCTGTGTGATGTTGCTGAAAAGTAATAACAATAATAATAGCACTATAAATAAATAAAAAAGGAGAGATTTGTGTGTATTTCATTGTAAGATGATGTGAAACAGCAGGACTTTCTGTACATGTGTAAAGGTTATAAAAATGCATCTTCCTCAATCTAACAATAACCCAACGTACGGCTGCAGACGCTTTAAAGAGAGCTGCAGAAACAGGAAGTCAAGCTGCTTTCATTCAAATACAAGAATACAGCTCAAATTAAACCTCTGAGAGGAAACTAGGCCAGGCACACACTCTGCATTTAGTATTAACACACGAACACTTGAAAAACTTGCTAAATAAATGTATATTTCACACTCTGGAAGACGTCAGGAGATCTCAGGCCCAAACAACTCTTCAATAGAGTTTGAAGTTTCTTTCTGGGAATATAGTGAGGTCATTTTACAACACTTTAAAGGTCATCCAGGACATCAGGAGCTGGATGAACAGGAACTTCCTAAAACTCAACGGCAGCAAAACCGAAGCCCTGCTGGTTGGCACCAAAACCACCCTCTCCAAAACCTCATCCTCCCCTGCCTCCAACCTCATCATTGATGGCTACTCCATCCCCTTCTCAGGCCAAGTTAAGAGCCTTGGTGTCATCCTGGACAGCTCCCTCTCATTTTCACCTCACATAAATAACATCACCCGGACTGCCTTCTTCCACATACGCAACATCTCCAGACTCCGCCCATCCCTTTCTCAATCACACACTGAAGTCCTGGTCAATGCATTTGTCACGTCCCGCATCGACTACTGTAACGCCATCCTCTCAGGCATACCCACCAAGCTCATCAATAAACTACAAATCATACAGAACTCTGCAGCCCGGATCATCACCGGCACCAAGGCCTCAGAACACATCACCCCCATCCTCATCCAACTCCACTGGCTCCCTGTTCAATCCCGTATCAACTTCAAAAACCTACTGCTCACCTACAAAGCCCTACATAACCCCCCCCCCTATCTGGCTGACCTTCTTCAGGAGTACACTCCCTCTCGCTCCCTCCGCTCCTCCTCTGCTGGTCTGCTAACCGTCGCCACCCCACGCCTCGTCACCATGGGTGCTCGGGCTTTTAGCTGCACTGCTCCCAGACTCTGGAACTCCCTCCCCCCGCACATCCGACAGTCAGACACAATCACCATATTCAAATCCAATTAAAAACCCACCTGTTCAGATCTGCCTATCACTGTAGTGCTCCCCATTATATGGTTCATTTGTGTCCACTTGACTGTCTCCTCCATGATTTCCTGTTTGTGTTTTTATCATGTTCTGTTGCCTATTAGCGTTTTCTTTGTTTTCTTTTTTAACAAATTGTACGGTGTCCTTGGGTGTCATGAAAGGCGCCTAAAAATAAAATGTATTATTATTATTACCTATCATGCTATTTCTAGGCAATAGCATAGGTCTCAGATATATAAACATATATAAAAAACATGTCAATGAAGTGTTTTGCTCAAAATACCAAACAGATCACCCATTCTAGCCATGCCTCATATCCCTCTATTTCACTTCCTGTTTCAAAAGTGCTGATTTTGGGTAAAAAAAGAGGGGCGGAGCTTATGCCTGCACATGCGGTAGATTCTACCGGCAGATACTGCGGTGATGAAACGCCATATCATGGATTATCAAGGATTTATTCTGAAACAGGATGGAGCTCAAAGGCTTTCTCTCTTGTCGGTTATACCACAAGGTGAGTTCCTTTTTATTTCCTGCTTCTTCACACACATGCTCTCCAGTACAGGTTAGCTCTGAGTGTTAGCGATGCTAATGTAAACACAGACCATATTACGTCCAAAACAGTCGGGCATTGTTTC
This sequence comes from Dissostichus mawsoni, assembly GCA_011823955.1. NCBI lineage: Eukaryota > Metazoa > Chordata > Actinopteri > Perciformes > Nototheniidae > Dissostichus > Dissostichus mawsoni. The sequence continues at coordinate 35,454,372 of JAAKFY010000018.1, forward strand.
TGATAGCAACGTTTCTGATAGGCCCGTGGGTCCACATTTCAGATATTACGTCATATCGGACGCAAATCTGGATCAGCTCCGTTGTTCCCCCGTTTTTAGAGATTTGGGTACGGAGGAAAAGAGAGGGTTTTATTTTCTGACGCTGCGTGAGTTCCCTGACACACCGGGGACACATGTTGATATTAAAAGACATCAAAAAGTGCATTTAGCATGATAGGTCCCCTTTAAGTCACTGGTTCCCAGCCGTTGTGGTCTTGTGCATGGGCGTTCTAACTTTATTAGAAAAAGTGGTGGGGACACTTTTATCAGATATAAAAAACTGCATTAATTGCCCCCCACAAACAGTACATACATATATACGCTAACAATACTTTCTTTGACAATTAGTTCAGTAACTACGCTGCTGCAAAGCTATTCTCTATTCAATTATTACTAATATTAAACGTGTCACTCTTGGGTTGGCAGAAATACTCCAGAAAGTGAGAACAGTCCTCCAGATTCTCCATGTTCCAAGAGGAGAGGAGACAAAGTGTGTGTGCTCTCGTTGGTATCAACAACATGAATGATGCCCTGCCTTCTCCTATCTACGAGGAGGCAGCTGCGAGGTCACAGAGCAAGGTCACACAGAGCAAGGTCACAGAGCAAGGTCACACAGTGCAAGGTCACAGAGCGAGGTCACAGAGCGAGGTCACAGAGCGAGGTCATACACAGTGTCATGCCCATCAGAAACCCATAATAAAGAAGACACCTTGTATTTTCCCCAACAGTGTGGAAATCAATTGCAATCCCTAATCTATCCACGTACCCCCTGCAACCCCCTCAAGAACCCCTAGGGGTCCCCGTACTCCACTGCTTTGAGTAAAGAGGGATGATTTATAGGAGTTAAGATCGTTTAGAAAGTCGTGATATTTGAGAAAAATTGGGACGTTTTTTGGAAGTGAATACTATTTAAAAAAAGAAGAGTAGATATTTTAAAGAAAGTGGGAACAGTTTTTAGGAAGTTTGGACTTTCTGGAAAGGGAAGACGATTTTCAGAAACATAGGACAGTGTTTTTAAGGGAGGACACTTTGTTAGGAAGGAAGGAGGATACTTTGTTAGGAAGGGAGGACACTTTGTTAGGAAGGGAGGAGGACACTTTGTTAGGAAGGAAGGACACTTTGTTAGGAAGGAAGGAGGACACTTTGTTAGGAAGGGAGGACACTTTGTTAGGAAGGAAGGAGGACACTTTGTTAGGAAGGAAGGACACTTTGTTAGGAAGGAAGGAGGACACTTTGTTAGGAAGGGAGGACACTTTGTTAGGAAGGAAGGAGGACACTTTGTTAGGAAGGAAGGACACTTTGTTAGGAAGGAAGGAGGACACTTTGTTAGGAAGGGAGGACACTTTGTTAGGAAGGAAGGAGGACACTTTGTTAGGAAGGAAGGACACTTTGTTAGGAAGGAAGGAGGACACTTTGTTAGGAAGGGAGGACACTTTGTTAGGAAGGGAGGACACTTTTGGAAATTGGAAACTTTGTTAGGAAGGGAGGACACTTTGTTAGGAAGGGAGGACACTTTGTCAGGAAGGGAGGACACTTTGTTGGAAGGAAGGAGGACACTTTGTTAGGAAGGAGGACACTGTTAGGAAGGGAGGACACTTTGTTAGGAAGGAGGACACTTTGTTAGGAGGGAGGACACTTTGTTAGGAAGGCAGGACCCTTTGTTTGGAAGGGAGGACACTTTGTTAGGAAGGGAGGACACTTTGTTTGGAAGGGAGGACACTTTGTTAGGAAGGCAGGACCCTTTGTTTGGAAGGGAGGACCCTTTGTTAGGAAGGGAGGACACTTTGTTAGGAAGGGAGGACACTTTGTTTGGAAGGAAGGACACTTTGTTAGGAAGGGAGGACCCTTTGTTAGGAAGGGAGGACACTTTGTTAGGAAGGGGGACACTTTGTTAGGAAGGGAGGACACTTTGTTAGGAAGGAAGGGAGGACACTTTGTTAGGAAGGGAGGACACTTTGTTAGGAAGTGAGGACCCTTTGTTAGGAAGGGAGGACCCTTTGTTAGGAAGGGAGGACACTTTGTAAAAACGTAAGACATTTTTATAAAGTCTGGACATTTTCGGAAGTTAAAATGTTTTATTTTTTTATGAAGAGAATTTTAGAAGGGATGATATTTGTCAGACAGTGAGGACTTACGGTCAGGAATAATACAAAAAGTGAAGTGAGGATGTTTTAGAAAAATGTTAACATGTTTTAAAAATTAAAAAACAATGTACGCGTCGACATAAAAAGAAAATACAATACAAAATAAATTAACATTTTGGTGGGGACAATCTTGGAAATTAAAGATACTTTGGTGATTAAAAACATTGTTAGGAAGTGAGACACTCAACAACTGAGGACGTGTTTACAAAATGAAAGTAAAGGTCCTCAGAAGTCTAGAGTTACTGTCCTGTGTGCTGGCGACACAACTGTAATCAGTGATCCGTGTATCTGCTGATGAGCTGGTTGTTATCAGCTGACTCAGCACAACACACACACACACACACACACACACACACACACACACACACACACACACCCACACACACACACACACAACACACACACACACACACACACACACACACCCACACACACACACACACACACACACACAAAGTGTAATGGCATTTATGCATTGTAAAATATATCAGAATACAGTAATATATATAAGACGATTCCTTATCATCTTTCCATATTCAAGCAGCACACATATACGTTTGTTTACCTTAAATGATCACTCTTTATTCAAAAAGTTATTAGCTGTTTTTATTTCTTTTCAGACCAATTACCTACAACCATATAAGTTAATATGGCAAAATGTCCAGTTAGTATTTGTTGTGGTTTCACTGGTTGATATTTGGCTGTGTTATGATGAGAAGCAGAATTTGAGAATAAACACATCACTGTGGAGTCCTTACAGTATGACCATCAACACTGTGGGAAACATTAACATTTCTCTATTGTACAAGGCCTTGTCTTTTATGCTGCTGCAACGCAAACATGTCCCAAATTGGGATCAATAACGTACTTCTTATCTTATCTTAACTTATCTTATGTTATCAGTAACTCTTCACGTTGTACTGAAGTGCTGCATGCATCGTTTCTGTGCAGCAGAGGGCGCTGATTGGTTGCTTTCCAAGTTATAATTTCCCTTCTGAAAAACGTTAATGCTTGAAACCGGGCTATCCTTCAGAATAAATATGTGATATGAGGAAACAAAACATTTTAGGACTTTAATGAAGTAAAATCAGACAAATACATACATATATAATATATTAAATACATCTGTTGAAACAATTAAGCCCACGTTACTAAATGTTCACAGAAAAAACACATGTGAGTCGGTAAATATTTTCCCGGTATTTTATTTTGAAAGTTAGACAGGATGGACTTTTTGACGCTGTATGTAATGGGAAGTATGTCCGATATTTTATTTTGAAAGCAACAACCGGATGTTGTTCCCACGTCTTATAAATTAAATTCAAGTAGCTTTATTAGAATGACCATAATAACATACAGTATTGCCAAAGCTTTGTATTAATTGTGACATATGTGCGTAAATATACGTTTGAAATGTACTGTTTAATTCATAAACATTTGGAACTAATGCAAGATCAACACGTTTTCTTTACAAGGAACACAAAGGATACAAGGAAACATTCACTAGGGAAGGAAAATGATGATAATAACAATGCTAATAGTCAATTAAAGTGGACCTTTCATGCTATATTTGAATAATATATTGTAGGCGGAGCTCCCCGTTTCTGACGTCAGAACAATTTCAAATCTGTATCAGTCTGTATCAGCTCCAGGTCCCCTTTAATAAGAACATAATAACGACCAACATCTTATTTTGAAAGCATCAACCGGATGTCGTTCCAACGTCTAATCTCTGACGCTTCACGCGCAGTTTACGCACGGGTTGGATACAGTCTATGGTTGGTACGTAGAGAGTCGAGAGGAGGAATCTGAGCGATCTTTCTGGATATATACACACACACACACACACACACACACACACACACACACACACGCACACACATACACACAGCAGATTACTCCAAATGATGGAGAGGTATTAGTCAGCAGATTAAAGAGAATAACACAAGTAAAACATTCATATCGGATCAAACATAACAATGCTAATAGTACATTTATAATACATTAGAAAATAATAACGCTACACGTAGAGAATATTTTATTTTGAAAGCATCAACCGGATGTCTTATCAATTAAATTACATTCGAATAGCTTTATTAGCATGACCACAATGACATACAGTAATGCCACAGCTTTGTAGAAGCATAATAATAATTATAGAATATAAGATATAATATAAGTATAATACATTAGAAAAATAAAACGTTACACGTACAGGGAAGATTTATTTTGAAAGCTTCACCGGATGTAGTTCCAACGGCTAACCTCTGACGCTTCATGGTTGGTACGTAGAGAGTCGAGAGGAGGAATCTGACCGAGCTGTGAGTCCCGTTGCACTCTCTATCTTTCTGGATATACAACCACACACACACACACACACACACATACACACACACATACACATACACGTACACATACACATACACACACAGACACACCCGGATAACCGAGGGGGATATTATGGCGACGTTGGGCCCGGAGTCGGCGCGTCCTCCCCCGCTCGTGCAGCTCGTCTCGGGGATCCAGTCTCCTCTCGGAAACCTGCCTCCCTCGCGGGGCTTGGAGCGCGCGCTGGAGGAGGCGGCGGCACGCGGAGCGCTCATCCTCAGCGCGAGGAAGCTGAAGGAGTTTCCCCGCGCCGCGAACAACCACGACCTCGCGGACACGGTGGACGCAGGTAGGGCTGCTTTAATGAAATCTAACCGGGGGGAAACCCTGTCTTTGGGGCGGTAACGGCTCTCTGCAGCGTGGGAACAGTGATGGTATTTCCGTTAGGTAGAATCAGAGGAGTGGGGAGAGTGTGGGACTCGAACTCGCAACCATGGTGTTGGCAGCTCATGTGGGATGTTTTCATGTTGTCCTCAGATGTGGGAAGTACTTAAGTACAATTTGAGGTAATGTTACTTTCATGAGTATTTCTATTGATACTATGTACTATTACTCCACTATATTTAATAATATCTTTAGTTACTTTGTTTTTAATGGGGATTAGTGTGGGACTCGAACTCGCGACCATGGTGTTGGCAGCTGGGATGTTTACCTTCCTGTTGTGGTGGGAAGTACATTTACTCAAGTACTGTAGTTAAGTACAATTTCGTATGTTCTTTTACTCCACTACAATTTTTTATTACCTTACGTTACTTAGTTTTATTTAATCGGGAGTAGGGATGGGTATCGTTTGGATTTTATCGATACAGATATCGATACCGATATTTTTCGATACTCTTATCGATACTTTTCTCTTTAGTTATTAATCCAACTAGCAATAACTGTTTATACTGTACGTGTTCTTGAATAGTGCTGTTATTTAGTCCATATTTTCAGTTGCAGTGTCACTTTTATCCTGTATTTTGAGCCTCTATGTTGCATTGTTGTAGTAATTTAAATAACTTCTTTTTTTATTCATTATAATTCGTTTTTTGGGAGACTTTGGAACATTTTTCCTGGGACTAAAGATAGAAAATAACAACTGCAACTGCAACTCTAGCTGCATCGTCCCTGTTACATAAACAAATACATATACACATATTTACATCCCTAACTCCAGTTTGACGGGATGCACACCTGGATGTTCCCTTTTTCATTCTCACCTGCAGAAAACACCTGGATGTTTTTTATTTTGTAGGAAACTTCTGAAGTTCCTTCCAGTGAGTGTGAGCAGGATCTGCCTTCAGTGGAATTCCCCTCCACTTCCTTTATAATCCATTAGAGTTGTAAACATGCATGGAGAGCATGCACACACACACACACACACACACACACACACACACACACACCCACACCACACACACACACACACACACACACACACACACACACACACACACACACACACACACACACACACACACACACACACACACTACATTCAGTGGTTATACACATTGAAAAACATATATAAACAAACACATGCATTTTCTGTTATGCAGATGTCGGAGCAAACAGGCTGCAGTTTACTTGATACTACACTTCAATCAAATGGCACATATTGTTCATTTTATTGGATGTTATCAGTAATTATGATCTATATATATTATTCGGAAACGAGCCATTCTGAATAATTACTATTATGATACCTTACAATTACAATGATGCTAATAACTTAGATTTTTATTGGAGTTTTTCTATTTACAATGTAGTATTATTATTTTAACTTTAGTAACATATCCCAGTATTGCATTTCCTCTTACTCTGAGCGTGCGCCCTCAAACCAAAATGCAGATTTTCCCCGTAAAATGTTAAGTGATGCAAGAAAACAATATTTCTGTTCCTCAGAAACTGGATAGTTCCTCCAGAAATCTGAGTATCAGACAGAGCGTCAGAAAGCAGAGACAGCTTAGTTTTTACGGAGCTCCGACGTCACGTTGTTGTTTACGTCACGTTGTTGTTTATGCCAGGACATCTTGTATACGGGTGTCATGTTCTCGAGATCATTTATATATCTTATAACAAGATCAGAGTACAGTATTCAACTATATCTTTCTAGAAAACCCCCTGATAGAAAATGCAGTAATAAACCATTAAAGCATAAAACATCTCTTATCAAATATGCATGAAAGCATTTTATCCATTAGGTTTGAGCTCTGCACACTGCACTCTTTCTCCGCCGGCAGACAGGAATGTGTGTGTTTATATGAAATGCTTGACTTATTTATAGAAACACATAAAAATAAGCATTTTTGCTGAACAACCAGCAACATTAACTTAGCTAAGGAGGTGAAACATCATATGAGCTTAGAGTGGATCTACCTAAGAAAGTCCGCCCGGATGCATCTACTTTTGCACTTATTTCAGACATTAAATCAGATGTACTTTCTACTTTCTGTGCAGCAGTGAGCTTCACATGCTGTCAGTAGTTCTCAGTCTGTGCTGCAGCATTATGAGGATCTATATGCTCAGATTAGAGGAGGGGGTTAAGCTGGTTTGCTTTAATGTGTTGTAAATCAGTGATGACCGGCTGCAGGCCATAATGTGAGCAGCTGCATCACTTTAAAGATCAGTTCACTTTGTATTAAAAATATTTATAGCTGATGGTATTTATTTACCCATGCAGATTGCTCTTGTGATGTTTTCCAGTCTGTAAGGGATTTGCCATTTAAAACAATGGAAATGTCCCCCAAGGCTTTAAAACAATGACCTAATCGTGAACACAGTCACATGACTTCACGTCACCACCGCTAAGCTAATGTTGGGATATAAAGGAACTACAGCACGGTCACATGACTTCACGTCACCACCGCTAAGCTAAAGGAGGCTAACGTTGGGCTATAAAGGAACTACAGCACGGTCACATGACTTCATGACTTGGGCGTGATGACGTTTAGTCGTCTCATTTAGACACTTGTTAGCCGTTTTTAAATCCACCAGTGGGGTATTTACTGACGTATTTTATGTCGTAGAATAAATACTCTTCAGCTTGTGGTAACCACAGACTTGATTTCAGGGTAACAACCAAAAACACATTCAGAAAAACATTGACCTCCAGACCAGAGGACAGGAAGTGATGAAATGCTGACTCATTTCAGTGACTTTGGACTCATTCCTGCAGCTCTCTATTATAAGATCTCTGAGCCTCTCTTTTTCTGCACGGTTGCTGATGCACAATACATATTTGAGTTTCCTTCTTCTGCGTCACAGGCTGCATCTTCTGTGCATGTTAGCATCATCAGGGAAGTAGCTCTCTGAATTAAAAACATGCAGCGATGCAGATTTGTGCCGCCCTGAGGGAGAAGAGGTTTAATAAATCTGACCTACAGATCTGCATATTCAGGTGTTTTTTCTGTTTCATTAATCACTCCCCAAGATGCATCCAAAAAACTGAGGAATTATTAAAAGCTGTGAAGAGAAAACAAGGCTTTCTTTAGTAGTCGCTGCTACTCAATGTTCCTTTTTATAATCAGATATACAAATGTCATGATTACAGCTTTGATGTTCGTCTCATACATTTTTTTAATTAAGGCATGTAATCAAAACTGGTTGTACAATAACTTTCTTAAAATGATCAGTATCATTTATTATCTGGCTGTCACAAGTTCATTAACCAATCTGAAACTATCCTCATTCCTAGTGTAAACAATCCGTGTGTGTGTGTGTGTGTGTGTGTGTGTGTGTGTGTGGTGTGTGTGTGTGTGTGTGTGTGTGTGTGTGTTGTGTGTGTGTGTGTGTGTGTGTGTGTGTGTGTGTGTGTGTGTGTGTGTGTGTGTGTGTGTGTGTGTGTGTGTGTGTTGGTCTTTCAGTGGTGAAGTTGCAGTAGTCTCTAACAAAACACCAATGCTGTGATCAACCCCCATGAAATGAAGTAAAATGTGAAATAACAGTGAGTCATTGTGACACACACACACACACACACACACACCCACACACACACACCACACACACACACACACACACACACACACCACACACACACAAGCTTCATGTCAGCTTCACACAAGTCTGGGCTTGCAGTGAAACGCAATCTGAAGCAGGTTTCCTTCAACATTTCCCTGCAGCAGCTTCCTGTACCTGCAGGTCGGGATCAGTAACGTGTGTGTGTGTGTGTGTGACGTCTCGTCCTTTTTCTGATCAACTGATTAGTTTAGAAAAACAAGATGCCAAATCCCACAGACAAAGATAACACCTTCAGATGTCTTGGTTCTTCCTTAGCAACAGTTTAAAAACACAATCAGGTTGTGTGTGTGCAGAGTGGCGAGTTATAACACATCACAGATACATTTAAAATGAACGAATCAACTAAAGGGTTATTTATTCACCCAAACTGTAATGGTGCGTTCACACTAGGCGAAGATTTGCCCCGCATCATTTCAGTCACTGTGTCACACAACATATCACATCATAGACTCTATGCATTACATTAATGCACATAATGTACACAATATATATATATTTTTATTACTGCCTAATTTTATTCCATTCTACTTCTATGTAAATACTGCTATTTTTTTACGTTATTATAGTTTTCCTAAAATAGTTCTCTATCTGTGTTTTTTTTTTAGAGTTTTCATTTTATGTATGCACCACGACATCAAGTCAAATTCCTCGTACGTGTCAACCTACCTGGTGATAAACCTGTTTCTGATTCAAACTAGACGGTGAGGCGGGCTTATCTTCATGTAGATACCGTGAAAACTGACACTGCAATTTTTTCTCCCCCTGCGATATATATTGCGATATGAAAACATACAGGAATTGAAGAAAAGACCGTTTTTTTTTCCGCAAACCATCCTTTCTTGAACTTTAATGCTATACAATTGGTATTTTTTTAACTGGATGAAGGATTTTAGTCACGGACGTCTGGATCTTAAGTTATCAGAGCAACAAGCTGAGCTAGCTCGGATAGCAGCGCCGAACTGCCCTGGAGAAACACATGAAACTACTTTATTCAGTGTTTTTACCTTTAATCACCGGTCCGTTTGCTTTGGAGATTTGATTGTGATTGGTGGTTTGCTGTGCGTGCAGAGCCTGCATGTCACTCACTCAAGTACCCTGACATGAGAGCCGCGCAAGTTTTCCTTTTGTAGCAAGCAGCAAAATAATTGTAACATGACGTGTTTGAGTTAATTTGCCTACTTAATATTGCAAGTCCTAAAATCGTGCAGCCCTAGTGTGTGTGTGTGTGTGTGTGTGTGTGTGTGTGTGTGTGTGTGTGTGTGTGTGTGTGTGTGTGTGTGTGTGTGTGTGTGTGTGTGTGTGTGTGTGTGTGTGTGTGTGTGTGTGTGTGTGTGTGTGTGTGTGTGTGTGTGTGTTGTGTGTGTGTGTGTGTGTGTGTGTGTGTGTGTGTGTGTGTGTGTGTGTGTGTGTGTGTGTGTGTGTGTGTGTGTGTGTGTGTGTGTGTGTGTGTGTGTGGTGTGTGTGTGTGTGTGTGTGTGTGTGTGTGTGTGTTGCAGTTTTTTCAACACACACACACACACACACACACACCACAGATTACATAAGATTACGTTGACATTATAACCGTCTGCAGGATTGGTTTTATTCCCTCTGACCTCCTTCTCTGCTCACACAGATCCAGATCAAAATAGATCAGCTGTACAGTTCACACCACAATCAAAAGCTTTGAGCTTTGAAGCAAGTTTTTTCAAAACAGCTGGAAACTCTTTCTACCCAAACGGGAGGAAATGGTGCTTTTTTTCGGGGCTATTTTCAGCGGCGGATTAATCCACATTCAGTGATGTAGTGAGTTTTAGTGGCAGCAGGAAAGTGGGATTCAGTCAAGATTAGATTAGCTAAAATTAAGTTAGTTAAAGGTAGGGTAGGTAAGAATGGAGAAACCAGCTCGAGTGCGCTAGAATCTGAAAGTACACAACTGAAAAAAATCTGCCCCTTCCTTCAGACTTCCTCACAGAGCCCCTCCTCCAACACACACACGAACGCACACATGACCAATGAGGGCACGAGATCAGTTAGTGCACAGATGGAAGGCTGACAGGCAGGTAGGCCATCCAGTTATTTTAGCCGGGCCGGCTCAGATGATTGGTCGTGCTTTTTACAGCGCCACGGCTTCCACAGATGACATGTTTTAATGTATTTATTGTCAAAGCATTTAATATATTCATTGCTATCGGGATGTTAAGAGCATTCCATGGAATATAACAGTGTTTCTGAAGTGAACTACCTACCCTACCTTTAAGTAATTGTAATATATAATTATGATCTTAATGTTAATCATACTTCATATACTACATAAAATACACAATCAACGCTAGGATAAATACCGATTTTCATCTGATATTTGCTTTTTTTGCCATAATCCTCAACTCTGAACCTATAACTTGATGATTTTCTCCTTATTTTGTGCTTCTAATTAAGAACAAACAGGCCTTTCCTTCACCTTTGTATTGTTACGCCCAGGTCTAGGGGAACCTAGGCGCAGCACCAAATTGCACTCTTCCCACTCTCTCCCCACTCTTCCCACTCTTCCCACTCTCTCCCCACTCTTCCCACTCTCTCCCCACTCTTCCCACTCTTCCCACTCTCCCCACTCTTCCCACTCTTCCCACTCTCTCCCCACTCTTCCCACTCTTCCCACTCTCTCCCCACTCTTCCCACTCTTCCCACTCTTCCCACTCTCTCCCCACTCTTCCCACTCTTCCCACTCTCCCACTCTTCCACTCTTCCCACTCTTCCCCTCTCCCCACTCTTCCCACTCTCCCCACTCTCCCCACTCTCTCCCCACTCTCCCCACTCCCAAAAATGGACAATGAGACAGAAAAATGCCTTTGGTCATTTTAATTACCTGTTGTTTTTAAAGGAGGCGAGACAACCCACATAAACAAATAACACTGGGCATACATAAATCTTGCTTAACAAAATAAGTAAAATAAAATACAGGCTTCTAACCTAATGAAAAAACAGGAGAAAACAGGATTTGAACAAAAGAAAAGGGTGTCGCACTCCTGGGCAAAGCAAAGCGTGTCTTTCAAGACAGATTAAATTAGCTTATCTTTACAAAGATACCAAAAAGGACTGGTAATCGTTAGATTGAACCACACAGAACAAAAGATCAGGTTTTCTACAACAGACACGGAGTTGGGAGTAGGAGAGGTCGATGAGAGAGAGGGCAGAGGGACTGCGTGGCTGCAGCTTAAATGCTCCTGTCTCTTCAGGTGGACCAATCAGCACGTCGAAGGCAGCCAATCAGCTAACGGCATCACCTGCTTACACACACACACCACACACACACACACACACACACACACACACACACACCCACACACACACACAAATACACAGCCACACACACACACAGCCACACAGACTCTCACAGGAGGAGGGAAAAATATCCGCACACAAATGACATAATGACCCAGGTCATAACAGTATAAATAATGTTTACTAAACGTCTTTATTTTTGATATTTGGTCATTTAAAAGATGCACTAAAATCAAAATAGCGAATATTTTTAAAAGCATGATGTTAAACTAAGGCATGATGCAGCGCCCAGTTTACCACCTTCACTTCCTCCAGCTCACTGCTCTTCCTTCCTTTACTCACACACACACACACACACACACACACACACACACACACACACACACACACACACACACACACACACACACACACACACACACACACACAGGAAGCTGTTGATCCGAGGAATGTGAAGTTGGGTTAGAGGAGGTCCATCCGCTCTGTGTTCCAGCCACACCTGTGTCGGAAGGACACACACACACACACACACACACACACACACACACACACACACACACACACACACACAGCTCCACCATACTTCATTCGCTTTTTGTGATTTGTTATCAAATGTTGATTCATTGTGCAGCTTTATGAATAAATGCATGAACATGAAACCCCTTTAGTTGCTCTTCACCTTGAGAGGAGTTCACAGAGCGCTGCAGGACTCATGCATAGGGAATGAAGCCGTTTAATGGAGCTTCTCTCTCAGAGGAGTTCACCGTACTGAGACACAACGTAATAAAACACAATCAAGGTCAAACCCTCTCAGATAGCTGCAGAAACCTGCTGTAATGTAACATATCATAATATCAAAATATACATTAGATTCTCAGGTGACCTTTCCAAATTGTTTTCAAAATAGTCCTGGTTGCTTTTATTGCCACCATTTGATATGCTATATAAATGTTTAATTGATGATAGATGGACTTTGTAGTCTTAACCATTCACACGTGCTTTTACCCATCAACACACATGATGCAACGTCAATATCTAACAGTGATTAACATTCATTCACATGCACTATATTATGGCTTTGGGATTGAACCACCAATTTTTGATTACTGGACAATCGCCACGTCCAATATGTGAGGTTGCTTCATAGCAGTATATTATATAGCCAATATATGGATAACTTGTATCTACAAGATGATCTCATCAAACATCAAACAGCTAGTCTTTTATGGATTATTTGACTTGCAACTCTTTATGGATATTGATATTATTGTTCAGTTATCTTGTACCTTTACTCACCAAGGCTCATGGACATATATTGTTTACTATTTCAGTTGTTTTTGTCGTTTTTAAGCAAAACAAGGCCATTTGTTTCAGAATAAGGCCTCTCTCTTTTCTTGTAGTTTTTGTCCCATGAACTAAGGCATCACCAATCACGTTGTGCGACACAAGAAGATGCGCCTTTTATTCATGAGGATAACGAGACCACAATCTGTATTTCAACATGTGTATTTTCTACTTTTTTAATGCCGTTTATCTCTTTGAGATGTTTCCATTTTGGATTGTTTATTTATACTCTTTTAATTTCTCTTATTTGCAATGCCTTGTCTTTGTATTCTGCTGCAACGCAAACATTCCCCAAATTGGATCAATAAAGTACTTCTTATCTTATTTAACATTTAGCAGACATGTTTGGTGCATTTCTTCCGAATGGGCTGAACTCTTTAAGAGCTCAACATTCTTTAGCACTTGACTTTCACAATAAAGGTCCTACATATATAATATTTTGATATTATATATTTGTTTTGCATTTCTTAGTTGTTTATTTGTTATGCCCCCCATTGTATACAGGCTGAACAAAGTTTAAAACAGACCAGGGTCTCACTGAGAATGTTCTAAGCTGCAGTGCACTATAAATTAAATGCTAACGTTAGCATGCGACAGTGTTTATCTAACTGCGATTAGAAAAACAATGGCATGCATTTAGTCTTAATTCAAAGTGCTCCACACAGCAGAAGCTAACCTACGGCAGGGTGGGGTTGTGATTCTCTAAAAGAGACAGGAAGTGACCGCTCCCCACCTCATTGTTTTCAGGAGCAACAGCTCAGATCTCTTCCTGTTTCAGAAACACCAAGGACTCAACCCCACTAAACTGAAGTGCAGCTGCAGAGGAAGAACAGTCATTTCTGCTTCAAGCCAAACTAACATTAGACATTTAGGCAGGTATTTGGCAGGGATGACGTATTTCTGTGTGGGTCCCTGAAGGCAGCATCTCCCTGGTCCAATGGGATTTCTCTCTGTGTCAAACAAACGTTTATGATACTTACACGTTTAATTCAGCAGGATACTCTCAACATATTAACACCACTTTATGATTTCTGAAGTAAAAAGCTCGGTCACATGACTTCACGTCACCACCGCTAAGCTAAAGGCGGCTAATGTTGGGCTATAAAGGAACTACAGCACAGTCACATGACTTCACGTCACCATCGCTAAGCTAAAGGAGGCTAATGTTGGGCTATAAAGGAACTACAGCACGGTCACATGACTTCACGTCACCACCGCTAAGCTAAAGGAGGCTAATGTTGGGCTATAAAGGAACTACAGCACGGTCACATGACTTCACGTCACCACCGCTAAGCTAAAGGAGGCTAATGTTGGGCTATAAAGGAACTACAGCACGGTCACATGACTTCACGTCACCACCGCTAAGCTAAAGGTGGCTAATGTTGGGCTATAAAGGAACTACAGCACAGTCACATGACTTCACGTCACCACCGCTAAGCTAAAGGAGGCTAATGTTGGGCTATAAAGGAACTACAGCACGGTCACATGACTTCACGTCACCACCGCTAAGCTAAAGGAGGCTAATGTTGGGCTATAAAGGAACTACAGCACGGTCACATGACTTCACGTCACCACCGCTAAGCTAAAGGCGGCTAATGTTGGGCTATAAAGGAACTACAGCACGGTCACATGACTTCACGTCACCACCGCTAAGCTAAAGGAGGCTAATGTTGGGCTATAAAGGAACTACAGCACGGTCACATGACTTCACGTCACCACCGCTAAGCTAAAGGAGGCTAATGTTGGGCTATAAAGGAACTACAGCACAGTCACATGACTTCACGTCACCACCGCTAAGCTAAAGGAGGCTAATGTTGGGCTATAAAGGAACTACAGCACGGTCACATGACTTCACGTCACCACCGCTAAGCTAAAGGAGGCTAATGTTGGGCTATAAAGGAACTACAGCACGGTCACATGACTTCACGTCAGCACCGCTAAGCTAAAGGCGGCTAATGTTGGGCTATAAAGGAACTACAGCACAGTCACATGACTTCACGTCACCACCGCTAAGCTAAAGGAGGCTAATGTTGGGCTATAAAGGAACTACAGCACGGTCACATGACTTCACGTCACCACCGCTAAGCTAAAGGAGGCTAATGTTGGGCTATAAAGGAACTACAGCACGGTCACATGACTTCACTTCACCACCGCTAAGCTAAAGGCGGCTAATGTTGGGCTATAAAGGAACTACAGCACGGTCACATGACTTCACGTCACCACCGCTAAGCTAAAGGAGGCTAATGTTGGGCTATAAAGGAACTACAGCACGGTCACATGACTTCACGTCACCACCGCTAAGCTAAAGGAGGCTAATGTTGGGCTATAAAGGAACTACAGCACGGTCACATGACTTCACGTCACCACCGCTAAGCTAAAGGAGGCTAATGTTGGGCTATAAAGGAACTACAGCACGGTCACATGACTTCACGTCACCACCGCTAAGCTAAAGGAGGCTAATGTTGGGCTATAAAGGAACTACAGCACGGTCACATGACTTCACATCACCACCGCTAAGCTAAAGGAGGCTAAATTAGCCTCCTTTAGCTTAGCGGTGATGACGTTTAGTCGTCTCATTTAGACTCTTGTTAGCAACCACCGTTTTTAAATTAACCAGTTTGGTATTTACTGATGTATTTCCCTCTCGTAGAATAAAAATCTCTTCAGCTTGTGTTAACCACAGACCTTATTTCAGGCTAACAACCAAAAACAGGTTCAGGAAACCATTGACTTCCAGACCAGGGACAGGAAGTGCCAAAATGCTGAGTCATGTCAAGGTTTTACGACTCATTCCTGCACCACTGTGTGATAAACAGTTACATTTCAGTCCATCTATGGATCTTAAAGTCAAGAATAAACTTCTCTGTCCACTTTTCATTGTAGACGATGATGAAACTATGACTATCTGAAACATAAACCTTTCTAAGTGCTTTTTTCTGGGACGAATGACACTGCATCTCTTCAGAAAGGACGTTTGTGAATCACAGGACTTTACTGCAGGACAACAGATCACAGGAAGTCACTTCTGATACCTGACACCACTGAGTCATGTGACCAAGCACTGAAGCATGATGTCACATCACATTCAAAAGATCCAAAGGGGTTTATCGTCATATATATGTACAGCAGCTAAAGTGTAGATATGGAAATGATACAATATTTAAGATATAAAAATAACACACATTTAGAATAGATAGAAATAGTGCAAGAAGAAACAGAGTAGAATAAAATAATGCAAGATTAGAAGAAGAAGAAGAAGAAGATGGCCCTTTTTTGATCACCTGAGGTGGAAATTCAGTTTTCCACTCGGTTGTATATACACACACATGCATTGTTTTGTTATAAAAGTACATACAAATACACACAGGCCAGCGTTTCCGCCAGGGTGGCGTCTTGCCGTCATTTGACGCTATTATCAGCTCGGAACACCCTGAACTCGAGCCGAGGGCGTCCAAAAAAAGTAATTATTCGAGAGAAGATTTTTTTTATAGCTTGAAATGACGAAAAGCAAAAGGACAAGGACATCGCTCTGTTGGAGGGGCAAAGGAGTCTGGTGGGATTCTTTTCAGAGTATTGAAGATCGTTTCCCCGACATCGGTGGTGCCTGCCACAGCACAACACGGAGGGGGGGGGTGCTAGTGGAGCACGCGCGTGAACTGCGAGCTCCGGAGCCTCGCAGCGGCGAAACTGAGGCTCCGTGGTAAACTGGGGTAACATGAAGAGCCGAAAGAGCCGGCATTCCCATCACTAACGTAAACAGATAGTATCTATAAGGGAGGGCTCAATTCAAAAGTCACGTGACACGACGTGACGTCACCCCCCCCCCCCCCCCCTGCTCTCGGGTGGACGCCCTCTCAGCCCTGGTCTGGCGGAAACACAGACACAGACTAATGCAAGTAATGCAGATGACATGAAATATATATTTGTTCTCCGTGCTTTTGCAGACCGCGTATACGACGTATCAGTCTGTGTTTTCTAAATTGGGGTTTTCTATTTTCTTGTGTTTTTAAATGTTTTCACATCGTGTGTGAGAGTTTTCAGTCTGTGGCTACAAGTATGGTTTTATTGTCTCTTGTTTTTTGTGTTCTATCGGTTTTGTCTAAATGTATTCATGCTGCTTTTTATATATGTATGGATGTACAGCACTTTGGTCCATAACGTTGGATTGGATATATGAAGTGAATGCATGTATATGCATGTTATTGGATAAGATAAACATGGTTGTGACCTTTTATGTATCTGTATCTCTGGGCTTTATGCAGCCGTCATTCAGTCAGCAGTGATGAGAGGAGTGTTTGAGCCAAATTAGGTCTTTATGGCTTTTCTCTATCAGTGTTTCTCATCTACTGCTGCACTAAAATCACTTCAGACTAACTGGAGCAGAACATATAAACACACACACACAGAGAGAGCTCACACACACACACACACACACACACACACACACACACACACACACACACACACACACCAGCAGACGGAGGGCTAGCCGTGAAATGCATCACAAATATTCACGTTTTTGCATCGAGATCTAAATATTGATTTTTGTAATTCTTTCATAAAAGCAGCCCTGTTTTCTCCTTTTCCTGTAGTGTGTTGTTTAGGTTTGTGTGCATGTAAAGGGTCTGCAAAGGCTCAAATCACAACAATACATAGCTTTTAAGCATTGAAACATGCCACAGTAGAGCCAATAATTACAAAAAATGAGCAACATGACCTCTTCAATATCAAAACACAGCAGAAAGTAGTATATTACATTAGTCATCAGATGTGCTACGTGCTATTTAAAGTGCTAATTAGCAAATATTAGCATGCTTTGAGATAAGATAAGATGTACTTTATTGATCACAATTTGGGAAATGTTTGCGTTGCAGCAGTTTGAAAGACAAGGCATTGCACCCAAAGAGAAATTAAAAGAGTAGAAATAAACAATTCTAAAATGTAAACATCTCAAAATGGAAATAAAACAGCATTAAAAAAAGTCGAATATATAGAAGTTTAGATACCAATTTACATTAAACAAAATATAAGGCAGACATGGTTAGCATGTTAGCATGAGCATCATTAGCATTGTCTCTAAATGTTGTGTCAGTGAACAACCCAAACATAATCACTTTAATGTCATATTTAACATAGAAATATCCATATTTTAGAGGTGGAAAAATATAATTTAATGACATTTCTTCCAGGAAAAATAGCATTTATTTTTTGCAATCAACAAAAAACACTCTTACACATGTTTGAGTATAAAATATGTATTTAAAAAGCACAAAGTAAGTATATAAAAGATGTATTTATTGTATATAGTGTTTGGTTTTTCCTATGGAGACTTCATAAGAGCATCAGTACTGCCTTCATTTAGTCTTCTATGCAAAAGGTTTTTCATCTTCCTCTACCCATAATCCCTTTGGATTTGTGTTTGTAGTGGGTTTACTGGTAATGAATCACACTTTATCTCCTCAGCGGACGCACACTCATGCAGCAAAAATATAGTAAGAAAGCATCAAAGATCAACAGAAAAACACCATCAAATCCTCAATAAAAACTGCAAAAACATGCCGTTAACAAACACTAATCAAGAGGGAATAATAATATTTAAAAAAGTCAAAACAAAATGTGTGTTTTGTGTTAAAGAGGAAGGGTGACGTCTTCTTTAAATCTGAATTATACTGTCGTGACAGACGCCGAGTCCCTCTGAATAAATAAACAGTCTCTCATCCTCCAAATGTAGGCCACACACACACACACACACACACACACACACACACACCTCTCCGTCTCCCACCTAAATCCCCCCAGCAAAAAACAGCATCCAAACATCACACACACACACACACACACACTTTGGTTCGCCGTGACGAGCACACACACTTTCCATACTGCTCTCCTTCAGGCTTATCCTAACACACCATGAAACACACGCCAGCATACATAAATAAAGTGTTCACATATGCTCATAAACAGACACACAGACACACACACACATACACACACAAATAAATCCCATCACACACATGAATGCTTAAAGTGGCATTAAGTGAAATCTGTGGAAATGTCTGGCAGCCTTACGTGTTCAGTGTGTGTGTGTGTGTGTGTGTGTGTGTGTGCGTGTGTGTGTGTGTGTGTCTCTCAGTGTGTGTGTGTGTCTCTCAGTGTGTGTGTCAGTGTGTGTCAGTGTGTGTGTGTGTGTCTCTCAGTGTGTGTGTGTGTGTGTGTGTGTCTCTCAGTGTGTGTGTGTGTCTCTCAGTGTGTGTGTGTTTGTGGTATTTAACATATTTAGGAGAGTTTACTTTCTTTAATCCCGTCTAATCCTGATTGGTTCACGCTTTCCCAAAGGCAGAACAATCCGGTATAAAATCACCTCTGATATTTATTTATTTCTGTTGATTGACTATTTAAAGGTCTGGTTTTGTATAAAGGGAGATTGATATTTTCTATTTGGTTTTATATAACATTAACAGTGTAAAGTAAAGCGACTGATAAACGGTGCAGTAATGTCAACTAAATGTATCCAATAACTGCATGAATTTTGTGTAAAATAAGCAATTAAGTGTTTTTTTTTTAAAGATTATTTGTCTTTAATAATTCGTCAGAGATCAGGTTTCCTGTTTTTAATTTAGGGATTTTTATTACAGTTGCTATTACATTTTAATGTTTTTTTATTAGCAATCATACACACTTATTCGGCTTCTTCTTTTTGTGGAAATTCTTTCATTTTCCGTCATTTTTTACACGCTCTCTGTCTGTGTGTGTACTTCTCTGCTGCAGAACGACGTTGTTTAGCAGAGAAAACACGAGAAAAAAAACATTTTATTTAATTGGATCTGTAGAATGAGATATAGGTCAACTGTGTATATACGGACAGTATATATATTAATATATGCAGCATTTCAGACGGCATTACATACATTAAAAACCTGTGTAAATCATCCAAAATATGATATTTCTACATATTTAACACGAGTTACTGTATGTTCAGGGATTGATATAAAACACTATAGGAAGACCATGCTGCTGTTATAAACCAGGAAGTGCCTGTTTCACTTCATCCAATCACAGTCCTGCAAACCTCCCACCCTGCAGAATAATACTTTGAATTTTAAACACTTCTTGATCCCAAATCTGCTTTAAGGTAGAGCCAGAAATCATGTTGGAAAGTGTGTGTGTGTGTGTGTGTGTGGGGGTGGGGTGGGTGGTGTGCGTTCTCTGCCAGCATGCCATGCCCTGCACACACACGCACGCACGCACGCACACACACACACACACACACACACACACACACACACACACACACACAGACACACACACACACACACACACACACAGTCAGTTTAGTGATATGCTGACAGCAGAGAAAGATGTGGGTCAGCAGTGGGGGTCTTGTTGTTGTATTTGGTGTGTGTGTGTGTGTGTTGCCAGTTTGAGGAAACTCCCCCTCTCTAATCCTGTTACTCCGTCACCCCTCTTCCTCTTTTTTCCCCCAGTTTTTCTCTCCGTCTCTGACTCTGTTTTTCTTCGTCTGCTCGGCATCCGGTCTGCAATAAATCATCCATATTTTACTTTCTCTGTTTTCCTAAAGCAAGATGGACATTTTTCCATTTCCTTTGTTCATTTGAACAGATTTGACCTTCAGTTTTCATACTTTTATTCATGTTTTCTCTTTATTTCAGGCTCTATGTGCACATATACTCACTTTACTTCCCGGTAAACATACGTCTGAAGTTTTTATGCCAATGTATCCTTTAAAAATAAAATGTTATTAACACAAATCACATTTACACTGATAAAGCAAAGGGGACACTGGAGATAAAGTCCAAATAAAAAAGGCAAACAAAATATAGTAATATTTGCATAAAAAAATCGCCTGAAATCAACTTCTTTAAAATGTACTGTAACGTTCCACAATAGGAGTCGGAAACAGGCCTCAAGTTCTTAGGTTTAATAGCTCCTTTGGTAGCATACAAATACAGGTTCATAGGTCACAGGTTACAGGTCGCTGGTTCAACGTACCTCTAGTACTCCACTCACTAACTCACACAACACAGCAGGTTCAACGTCACTCTAGTACTCCACTCACTAACTCACACAACACAGCAGGTTCAACGTCACTCTAGTACTCCACTCACTAACTCACACACAACACAGCAGGTTCAACGTCACTCTAGTACTCCACTCACTAACACACACACAACACAGCAGGGTCAACGTCACTCTAGTACTCCACTCACTAACACACACACAACACAGCAGGGTCAACATCACTCTAGTACTCCACTCACTAACACAAACAACACAGCAGGTTCAACGTCACTCTAGTACTCCACTCACTAACTCACACACAACACAGCAGGGTCAACGTCACTCTAGTACTCCACTCACTAACTCACACACAACACAGCAGGGTCAACGTCACTCTAGTACTCCACTCACTAACTCACACACAACACAGCAGGGTCAATGTCACTCTAGTACTCCATTCACTAACTCACCAACACAGCAGGTTCAACGTCACTCTAGTTCTCCACTCACTAACTCACACACAACACAGCAGGGTCAACGTCACTCTAGTACTCCACTCACTAACTCACACACAACACAGCAGGGTCAACGTCACTCTAGTACTCCACTCACTAACTCACACACAACACAGCAGGGTCAACGTCACTCTAGTACTCCACTCACTAACTCACACACAACACAGCAGGTTCAACGTCACTCTAGTACTCCACTCACTAACTCACTCACAACACAGCAGGTTCAACGTCAC
The DNA here is from genome assembly GCA_011823955.1 of Dissostichus mawsoni. Classification (NCBI taxonomy): domain Eukaryota; kingdom Metazoa; phylum Chordata; class Actinopteri; order Perciformes; family Nototheniidae; genus Dissostichus; species Dissostichus mawsoni. The sequence goes on from JAAKFY010000018.1 coordinate 35,476,317, forward strand.
TCTAGTACTCCACTCACTAACTCACACACAACAAAGCAGGGTCAACGTCACTCTAGTACTCCACTCACTAACACACACACAACACAGCAGGTTCAACGTCACTCTAGTACTCCACTCACTAACTCACACACAACACAGCAGGTTCAACGTCACTCTAGTACTCCACTCACTAACTCACACAACACAGCAGGGTCAACGTCACTCTAGTACTCCACTCACTAACACACACAACACAGCAGGGTCAACGTCACTCTAGTACTCCACTCACTAACTCACACACAACACAGCAGGTTCAACGTCACTCTTGTACTCCTCACTAACACACACAACATAGCAGGGTCAACGTCACTCTAGTACTCCACTCACTAACACACACACAACACAGCAGGTTCAACGTCACTCTAGTACTCCACTCACTAACTCACACACAACACAGCAGGTTCAACGTCACTCTAGTACTCCACTCACTAACTCACACAACACAGCAGGGTCAACGTCACTCTAGTACTCCACTCACTAACACACACAAACACAGCAGGGTCAACGTCACTCTAGTACTCCACTCACTAACTCACCACAACACAGCAGGGTCAACGCCACTCTAGTACTCCACTCACTAACTCACACAACACAGCAGGGTCAACGTCACTCTAGTACTCCACTCACTAACACACACAACACAGCAGGGTCAACGTCACTCTAGTACTCCACTCACTAACTCACACACAACACAGCAGGTTCAACGTCACTCTAGTACTCCACTCACTAACTCACACAACACAGCAGGGTCAACGTCACTCTAGTACTCCACTCACTAACACACACAACACAGCAGGGTCAACGTCACTCTAGTACTCCACTCACTAACACACACAACACAGCAGGGTCAACGCCACTCTAGTACTCCACTCACTAACTCACACACAACACAGCAGGTTCAACGTCACTCTTGTACTCCACTCACTAACACACACACAACACAGCAGGGTCAACGTCACTCTAGTACTCCACTCACTAACTCACACAACACAGCAGGGTCAACGTCACTCTAGTACTCCACTCACTAACTCACACACAACACAGCAGGGTCAACGTCACTCTAGTACTCCACTCACTAACTCACACACAACACAGCAGGTTCAACGTCACTCTAGTACTCCACTCACTAACTCACACAACACAGCAGGGTCAACGTCACTCTAGTACTCCACTCACTAACTCACACACAACACAGCAGGTTCAACGTCACTCTTGTACTCCACTCACTAACTCACACACAACACAGCAGGGTCAACGTCACTCTAGTGCTCCACTCACTAACTCACACACACAAACAGCAGGTCAACGTCACTCTAGTGCTCCACTCACTAACTCACACACACAACACAGCAGCAGTTCAACGTCACTCTAGTACTCCACTCACTAACTCACACACACAACACAGCAGGGTCAACGTCACTCTAGTGCTCCACTCACTAACTCACACACACAACACAGCAGGTTCAACGTCACTCTAGTACTCCACTCACTAACTCACACACACAACACAGCAGGGTCAACGTCACTCTAGTACTCCACTCACTAACTCACACACAACACAGCAGGGTCAACGTCACTCTAGTACTCCACTCACTAACTCACACACAACACAGCAGGTTCAACGTCACTCTAGTACTCCACTCACTAACTCACTCACACACAGCAGGTTCAACGTCACTCTAGTACTCCACTCACTAACTCACACACAACAAAGCAGGGTCAACGTCACTCTAGTACTCCACTCACTAACACACACACAACACAGCAGGTTCAACGTCACTCTAGTACTCCACTCACTAACTCACACACAACACAGCAGCAGTTCAACGTCACTCTAGTACTCCACTCACTAACTCACACAACACAGCAGGGTCACGTCACTCTAGTACTCCACTCACTAACACACACAACACAGCAGGGTCAACGTCACTCTAGTACTCCACTCACTAACTCACACACAACACAGCAGGTTCAACGTCACTCTTGTACTCCACTCACTAACACACACACAACATAGCAGGGTCAACGTCACTCTAGTACTCCACTCACTAACACACACCAACACAGCAGGTTCAACGTCACTCTAGTACTCCACTCACTAACTCACACACAACACAGCAGGTTCAACGTCACTCTAGTACTCCACTCACTAACTCACACAACACAGCAGGGTCAACGTCACTCTAGTACTCCACTCACTAACACACACAACACAGCAGGGTCAACGTCACTCTAGTACTCCACTCACTAACTCACACACAACACAGCAGGGTCAACGCCACTCTAGTACTCCACTCACTAACTCACACAACACAGCAGGGTCAACGTCACTCTAGTACTCCACTCACTAACACACACAACACAGCAGGGTCAACGTCACTCTAGTACTCCACTCACTAACTCACACACAACACAGCAGGTTCAACGTCACTCTAGTACTCCACTCACTAACTCACACAACACAGCAGGGTCAACGTCACTCTAGTACTCCACTCACTAACACACACAACACAGCAGGGTCAACGTCACTCTAGTACTCCACTCACTAACACACACAACACAGCAGGGTCAACGCCACTCTAGTACTCCACTCACTAACTCACACACAACACAGCAGGTTCAACGTCACTCTTGTACTCCACTCACTAACACACACACAACACAGCAGGGTCAACGTCACTCTAGTACTCCACTCACTAACTCACACAACACAGCAGGGTCAACGTCACTCTAGTACTCACTCACTAACTACACACACACAGCAGGGTCAACGTCACTCTAGTACTCCACTCACTAACTCACACACAACACAGCAGGTTCAACGTCACTCTAGTACTCCACTCACTAACTCACACAACACAGCAGGGTCAACGTCACTCTAGTACTCCACTCACTAACTCACACACAACACAGCAGGTTCAACGTCACTCTTGTACTCCACTCACTAACTCACACACAACACAGCAGGGTCAACGTCACTCTAGTGCTCCACTCACTAACTCACACACACAACACAGCAGGGTCAACGTCACTCTAGTGCTCCACTCACTAACTCACACACACAACACAGCAGGTTCAACGTCACTCTAGTACTCCACTCACTAACTCACACACACAACACAGCAGGGTCAACGTCACTCTAGTGCTCCACTCACTAACTCACACACACAACACAGCAGGTTCAACGTCACTCTAGTACTCCACTCACTAACTCACACACACAACACAGCAGGGTCAACGTCACTCTAGTACTCCACTTACTAACTCACACAACACAGCAGGGTCAACGTCACTCTAGTACTCCACTCACTAACACACACAACACAGTAGGGGTGCAACAACTAATCGACTTAATCGATTAAAATCGATGACCAAATTAGTTGCCAACTAATTCAGTCGTCGATTCGTTGGTGACGTCATCACATGTGTTTCACAGGCAGTTCAGCTCCAACGTTATCGGTCTTTTTATCGTTACAGGAGACATTTAAAACATATATGTCATATGTATTATTGCTACATAAACATTATATCGCAGTCTTAGTGTCGCCAACTCGTTTCTGATATGCAATAAGACTACAAAATGCGTCTATGATGTATTTTCGATCTTTCCAATCCAGACGAGAGATCTCTCTCTCTCCCCGTCTGTGTGCGAGGGGGCGGGGCAGTTTACACACACACGCAGCTGCTACATGCAGCAACACACACACACGGAGGAGATGGCGGAGAGAAGCGCTCCAAGGTGTGCTTAAACTGTACCCGTCTCGATGTGGGACAATGCTCGTTACCAAAAGTGCAATAAGAGTTTAGCATGTAAGGTCGGGTGTAACACGAGCAATTTGTCAAACATTTAGCACAAGTGCGCACATTCAGACGGAGGAATGCACCGGGTTCGACTGTCTTTCTAGTAGCTCTGTAGCCACATCCACGAGTAACGTTTCCACGTCAGGTTGTTATGTATGCTAGCAGCAACACACAGAGTTAACTCAATGATTCAAACATGGGTTAATGATTAGAGGTAACTGAGTTATTTATTTTGTTAAAGTTTCAGCTATTCTGTTTACAGTTTTATCACATTATTTAATATGATTTGTTAAAACACTGTTGTTTTTTGATGTGAAATATTATTTATTTAATTTAAATAAAAAGCAATGTTAATTTGTTCACAATTGTTTAGTTAATTTACCTTATTTATTTTCAAAAGAACCGATAAGACTATCGTTAAAGTACCGGATCGATAAAGCGGTATCGATAAAAGTAGTAGTATAGTTAAAACCTTAACGATCCGAATAATCGATTAATCGTTTCATTAATCGATAGATTAATCGATTATCAAATTAGTCGTTTGTTGCAGCCCTACAACACAGCAGGGTAACGTCACTCTGGTACTCCACACACTAACACACACACACAACACAGCAGGTTCAACGTCACTCTAGTACTCCACTCACTAACTCACACACAACACAGCAGGGTCAACGTCACTCTAGTACTCACTCACTAACTCACACAACACAGCAGGTTCAACGTCACTCTAGTACTCCACTCACTAACACACACACAACACAGCAGGTTCAACGTCACTCTAGTACTCACTCACTAACACACCACAAACACAGCAGGGTCACGTCACTCTAGTACTCCATTCACTAACACAAATAACACAGCAGGTTCAACATCACTCTAGTACTCCACTCACTAACACACACAACACAGCAGGGTCAACGTCACTATAGTACTCCACCACTAACTCACACAACACAGCAGGTTCAACGTCACTCTAGTACTCCACTCACTAACACACACAACACAGCAGGGTCAACGTCACTATAGTACTCCACTCACTAACTCACACAACACAGCAGGTTCAACGTCACTCTAGTATCCACTCACTAACTCACACAACACAGCAGGTTCAACGTCACTCTAGTACTCCACTCACTAACACACACAACACAGCAGGGTCAACGTCACTCTAGTACTCCACTCACTAACACACACACAACACAGCAGGTTCAACGTCACTCTAGTACTCCACTCACTAACACACAAACACAGCAGGGTCAACGTCACTCTGGTACTACACACACTAACTCACACAACACAGCAGGGTCAACGTCACTCTAGTACTCCACTCACTAACACACACAACACAGCAGGGTCAACGTCACTCTGGTACTCCACACACTAACTCACACACAACACAGCGGGGTCAACGTCACTCTAGTACTCCACTCACTAACTCACACACAACACAGCAGGTTCAACGTCACTCTAGTACTCCACTCACTAACTCTCACACAACACAGCAGGGTCAACGTCACTCTAGTACTCCACTCACTAACTCACACACAACACAGCAGGTTCAACGTCACTCTAGACTCCACTCACTAACACAACAACACAGCAGGGTCAACGTCACTCTGGTACTCCACTCACTAACTCACACACAACACAGCAGGGTCAACGTCACTCTAGTACTCCACCACTAACACACACAACACAGCAGGGTCAACGTCACTCTAGTACTCCACTCACTAACTCACACACAACACAGCAGGGTCAACGTCACTCTAGTACTCCACTCACTAACTCACAACAACACAGCGGGGTCAACGTCACTCTAGTACTCCACTCACTAACTCACACACAACACAGCGGGGTCAACGTCACTCTAGTACTCCACTCACTAACACACACACAACACAGCAGGTTCAACGTCACTCTAGTACTCCACTCACTAACACACACAACACAGCAGGTTCAACGTCACTCTAGTACTCCACTCACTAACACACACAACACAGCAGGTTCAACGTCACTCTAGACTCCACTCACTAACACACAAACAACACAGCAGGTTCAACGTCACTCTAGTTCTCCACTCACTAACACACACACAACACAGCAGGGTCAACGTCACTCTAGTACTCCACTCACTAACTCACAAACAACACAGAGGTTCAACGTCACTCTAGTACTCCACTCACTAACTCACACACAACACAGCAGGTTCAACGTCACTCTAGTACTCCACTCACTAACACACACAACACAGCAGGCTCAACGTCACTCTAGTACTCCACTCACTAACTCACACAACACAGCAGGTTCAACGTCACTCTAGTACTCCACTCACTAACTCACACAACACAGCGGGTCAACGTCACACACTTTCCAGCCCTCCCGCCTGCCTCTGCTCCCCCAACCACAGGCCCGCACACCGACCAGCATTACTGTGCAGCTCTGTGATTGGCAGAGAGACGGGGGGGATGCTTGAGTGACCCACACAGCACCCTATACGGGTCGCTACAGCACATACAGTTAAAACAAGCAGAGAGCTAATGCAGCGATAGGTAAATGTCAGGGGAAAGAACACTGTGTTTAATCAAGAGAGACGTCTGTTTAAAATGTATACAAGTAACATTTGCAAAAGAAAAACAAGAACATTTACAGCAAATAATCTGCTCAAAACTCATCCAAATGTCTCCTAACATCCTGCAGTTTTGCATTAATTATTTGGGTTAACAAAAGTGGATTATTATGCATTAAATATAATAATAAATATCAATAAAATGTCACTTACTAAATAGACCTGCTTTAACACAAATTCAAAAAATGGAAATCTCCCGTTTTATATGTGAACTGTAAATACTTTTGACATAGGAACCACACTAAATAAAATAAAATAACATATTTAAAAAATAGTAAATATCTGCAGAAAATCAGGAATGTCGTCTGAAAATTAAAATGCTTTTTCATTTTGTGCAGGAATCAATATTTATAATGAAACCCCCCCCAATCTCTAAAGCTACAGAAACACTAATCCATGACTTGCTGCTCTGGGTCACACACACACACCACACACACACACACACACACAACACACCACACACACACACACACACCACACACACACACACACACAGCTTTTGTTTTTGTGTTAGTATTAGATGGATTACAGCTGATAACCAAGAGGCCACTGCAGTCTTTAATACAGAGACCGTATATCTGTGAAATGTAGATTTACTGTACGTATTTACACTACATTTAAGCTTTTTTAAATCAAATTGAGTCAAAGTGGTTCTGTTTTTATATATATTGATATCAGAGTGGATGTAAATTAATCCTATGAGTATCAGATTTGACCACAAGATAACATCTCTCAGGAAATCAGTGGTTTATATCTTGTTTTAATGCAAATAAGCATTCATTTCAGGCCATAAGACTCAAGTGCAACCTCTCAATACTTGTTTATTCCATGTTTATATCCACATTATTGAACAGACAGTTTTTCTTCTATGGAAACGGTCTTGATGGAGGTCTGTGCTCTTAATGTATTTAGAATAGAATGGGAGGGATGAAACCCTCTTTAATGGTGACACATGCAGAGCACACACAGTGACATGTTTCTCTGCTTTTAACCCATCCTAGCACCAGGAGTCTAGTACTAGGAGCAGTGGGCAGCTATTGCACAGCGCCCGGGAGCAATGGGAGTGGGGGGGGAAGGGAGGTGTCCGGTGCCTTGCTCAAGGGCACCACGGCAGGGCAGGAGGTGAACTGGGACCTCTCCAAGTAGCAGTCCACACTCCATATTTAGGTCTGGGCGGGGACTTGAACCGGCGACCCTACGGCTCCCAGTCCAAGCCCCTACTGACTGAGCCACTGCCGTATTCAGTCAATCACATAAAGATAATACACTGCTCTTTTTCACACCATGTATTGCGTGTTGATTAATGAATGATCCTGCTGCTGGTGTTTCCTCTAAATCTGCAGGAGTCTAATTACTTCTCAGACTGGGTCTTTTAAACTTATATTAGTCATACAAATTAAACATGAAAATCGCTGTAAGAATTCCAAGGACCTAAAACATGCGCTGTATGATTTATTACTGTTTGAGTAATTATTTAAGGGGTTTCTGTCTTTATTTAAAGAGACGCAACAGGAAGTGAGGAAGGAGGACTGATGGAATCTACATTAAAACATTTAGGAAAAGCGCTATAAAAATCCCATTTATTATTATTATTATTTTTACAGTGGTTGTTTCTCATGAGGAGAAGAGTTAAAGAGGCCCTTTCCTGTAGTGTGTTCTATAGGTTTTAGTGCATGTAAATGGTCTGCAGAGGCTAAAATGCCTGTGTTCCCTGAAACTGACTCCTTTCTTTACTTCTGGAACAAAGTGACATCACTGTAGACACTCTCGCTCCTATTGGCTAGCGCTCCAACACATTGTACGTGATAGGCTAAGAGGTGGGACATCTCTAAGCTGGTTGACCAATCACAACAGAGCCAGCCAGCTAACCAATCAGAGCAGACTGGGCTCTGGTTTCAGACAGAGGGTGAAAAGAGGTGCTGCAGCACAGGGGGGAACAAACATGTAGTAAAGATGTTCAATGTGGCGTTGGTGCATTCCTGCTCACAGCTGATGACCTTTCAATGTTCATTAAATCAGGACACACACACACACACACAACACACACACACTATTCATCAGGTTCCTCTGATGTTTTTTAGCCAGCTGTTACTGTTTCTCCTGAAAGACACTTGTGACCTTTACATATACACACAAGCTAAACATCTGTAAACACACACACACACACAGACGGACGGACGGACGGACGGACGGACGGACGGACGGACAGACAGAGACAGACAGACAGACGAGACGGACGGACGGACAGAGACACACGGACGGACGGACAGACAGAGACACACAGACAGACAGAGACACACACACACAGACAGACAGACAGACAGACAGACAGACAGACAGACAGACAGACAGAGAGACAGAGAGACAGAGTGACTTACAGACAGACAGAGACACACACACACACACACACACACACACACACACACACACACACACACACAGACAGACAGACAGACAGACAGACAGACACACACAGACAGACAGACAGACAGACAGACAGACAGACAGACAGACAGACAGACACAGAGTCAGACAGACAGACAGACAGACAGACAGACACACAAACACACACACACACACAGACAGACAGACAGACAGACAGACAGACAGACAGACAGACAGACAGACAGACAGACAGACAGACAGACAGACAGACAGACAGACAGACAGAGAGACAGAGAGACAGACAGACAGACAGACAGACAGACAGACAGACAGAGAGACAGACAGAGTAACTTACGGTAATAGAAGTATATTTTCAGTTTCATTTTCAGCAAGATTACAGGAAACAAACAGGGTCACGGTCAAAGGTCGGGACCTTTACTCTTAAAGGTGTCTGTTGTGACATTATTTTAATGGTGTCTGCAGCTGGAGGAGGAGAGACTGTGATTAATTTATTTTTTAAACGCTGAGCAAATGGAAAGATAGTTGTGTCATGACGGAGTTATTAAATAATCCTGCCAGACTTTTTTTATCTCGTCCAACTTTCCATTCAGTGAACAGTTTATCATCATGAGTCTGTGAGTTTTTAGAAATTAAGCGCCATAGAAGTGTCATGTATTATTATCTTTTATTATATGAGTTACCTGCAGAAAACCTGTTTGTGACGTCAGTACAGGAAGATTTATTCTCCATGATTTTAATCAGTCATTCTGAAACTCCGGATGAAAAGATGTGTTGTTTGTTTGTATAGATGTTGGTGTTAAATTCCCAGAAACACTGAACATCCAGCGTTTAGTCTAAATAAAATATCATTAAAAAGTAGAAAATATACACATTTACAGTAACAAAATATAAAGCAGGATCTTATATATACATTAACGTCTCTTATCGTGTGTGTGTCTTTCTGTCTGTGTGTGACCGTGTGTGTGTCTTTCTGTCTGTGTGTGACCGTGTGTGTGTGTGTGTCTTTCTGTCTGTGTGTGACCGTGTGTGTGTGTGTGTCTTTCTGTCTGTGTGTGACCGTGTGTGTGTGTGTGTCTTTCTGTCTGTGTTGACCGTGTGTGTGTGTGTTTGATCCTTCTGGGTGTTCTTCTTCTCCTCTCGTCCTACTTTTCCTTCCAAGGAAGCAGAAATTGGGACGGGGGAGGAAGACATTGTTCCTCACTGTGTCAGGAGTGAGTTATACGACAACAAAACACACGCTGAACACACACACACACTGATTGTTTTCTTTACGTTTGTTTTCATCCTTAAAGGGGAACGCACCCCCTCTGGCTGTGTGAGTGCTGCTCTTCTCAGAGAGAGGATGTGGAGGATGTTATGTAACGTTGAGTCGTAGAGAACAGACACACGGAGCGAGAGGAGTCACTGTATTCCTGATCTGCGTCACACTCATATACTAT
>JAAKFY010000018.1:35494130-35516630 GCA_011823955.1 Dissostichus mawsoni
TTATACTTTAATATACTTGAATATAATATACTTTAATATACTTTAATATACTTGAATATACTTGAATATACTTGATTATACTTTAATATACTTGAATATACTTGATTATCTTTAATATACTTGATTATACTTAATATACTTTAATATACTTTAATATACTTGAATATACTTGATTATACTTTAATATACTTGAATATAATATACTTTAATATACTTGAATATACTTGATTTACTTTAATATACTTGATTATACTTTAATATACTTGAATATACTTGATTATACTTTAATATACTTGATTATACTTTAATATACTTGAATATAATATACTTTAATATACTTTAATATACTTTAATATACTTGAATATACTTGATTATACTTTAATATACTTGATTATACTTTAATATACTTGAATATACTTGATTATACTTTAATATACTTGATATACTTTAATATACTTGATTATACTTTAATATACTTGATATAATACTTTAATATACTTGATTATACTTTAATATACTTGAATATACTTGATTATACTTTAATATCTTGATTATACTTTAATATACTTGATTATACTTTAATATACTTGATTATACTTTAATATACTTGAATATAATATACTTTAATATACTTTAATATACTATAATATAACCATCGGACAACTGCACAACTTCATGGAGCTGGTGAGAGCCTTATACACTTTACTATACTTTAATACACTTTAATATACTTTAATATACTTTACTACACTTTAATATACTTGAATATACTTGATTATACTTTAATATACTTTAATATAATATACTTTAATATAGTATAGTATAATATAATATACTTTAATTACTTGAATATACTTGATATACTTTATATACTTTAATACAGTAATATAATCATGTTTAATATAATATACTATAACCATCGGACAGCTGCAGGGCCTCGTGGAGCTGGTGAGAGCATACATACACCTTAATACACTTTAATATAGAATACTTTCATATACTATAATACTCAGCTGGAGACTGAGAATGAGAGCCTACACATTATAGTATAGTATAATATAATATAGTATAATATAGTATAATATAATCTAATATAGTATAATAAATATAATATAATATAGTATAATATAGTATAATATAATATAATATAATATATATATAATATAGTATAGTATATAATATAGTATAATCTAATATAGTATAATATAGTATAATATAGTATAATATAGTATAATATATAATATAATAGTTAATATAGTATAATATAATATAGTAATATAGTTAATATAATATATAAATATAATATAGTATAATAGTATAGTATAATATAATATAGTATAATCTAATATAGTATAATATAGTATAATATAGTATAATATAGTATAATATAGTATAGTATTGTATAATATAATATAATATAATATAGTATAATATAGTATAATATAATATAGTATAATATAGTATAATATAATATAATATAATATAATATAGTATAATATAGTATAGTATAATATAATATAGTATAATCTAATATAGTATAATATAGTATAATATAGTATAATATAGTATAATATAGTATAGTATTGTATAATATAGTATAATATAATATAGTATAATATAATATAGTATAATATAGTATAATATAGTATAATATAGTATAATATAGTATAGTATTATATAATATAATATAGTATAATATAGTATAGTATAATATAATATAGTATAATATAGTATAATAGTATAATATAGTATAGTATTATATAATATAATATAGTATAATATAGTATAGTATAATATAGTATAATATAATATAGTATAATATAGTATAGTATGTATAATATAGTATAATATAATATAGTATAATATAGTATTGTATAATATAAATAATATAGTATAATATAATATAGTATAGTATAATATAATATAGTATAGTATAATATAGTATAATATAATATAGTATAATATAGTATAGTATTGTATAATATAGTATAATATAAATAGTATAATATAGTATTGTATAATATAATATAGTATAAATAATATAGTATAGTATTGTATAATATAGTATAATATAGTATAATATAGTATTGTATAATATAATATAGTATAATATAGTATAATATAATATAGTATAGTATAATATAATATAGTATAATATAATATAGTAAATATAGTATAATATAATATAGTATAGTATTGTATAATATAATATAGTATAATATAGTATTGTATAATATAATATAGTATAATATAGTATATATAGTATAATATAATATAGTATAATATAGTATAATATAATATAGTATAGTTTGTATAATATAGTATAATATAATCTAGTATTGTATAAATAGTATAAATAGTATAATATAGTATAGTATAATATAGTATAGTATTGTATAATATAGTATAATATAGTATAATATAATATAGTATAATATAGTATAATATAATCTAATATAGTATAGTATTGTATAATATAGTAAATATAATATAATCTAATATAGTATAATATAGTATAGTATTGTATAATATAGTATAATATAATATAGTATAATATAGTATAATATAGTATAATATAATCTAATATAGTATAATATAGTATAGTATTGTATAATATAGTATAATATAATATAGTATAATATAGTATATATAGTATAGTATAATATAGTATAGTATTGTATAATATAATATAGTATAATATAGTATAATATAATATAGTATAATATAATCTAATATAGTATAATATAGTATAGTATTGTATAATATAGTATAGTATTGTATCAATAATATAGTATAATATAGTATAGTATTGTATCATATAATATAGTATAATATAATATAGTATAATATAATATAGTATAGTATAATATAGTATTGTATAATATAGTATAATATAGTATAGTATAATATAGTATAGTATAATATAGTATAGTATAATATAGTATAGTATAATATAGTATAGTATAATATAATATAGTATAGTATAATATAATATAATATAGTATAATATAATATAGTATAGTATAATATAGTATAGTATAATATAGTATAGTATAATATAATATAGTATAGTATAATATAATATAGTATAGTAAATATAGTATAGTATTGTATAATATAGTATAATACAATATACATTCAGGCTTTTTACAAATATAGTTCTGTTGCTATTTCATCAAATATATGAGTGATTTTTTAATGTACATTTGTATTTCAACGTGTTGTGTGTGTGTGGTGTGTGTGTGTGTGTGTGTGGTGTGTGTGTGTGTGTGTGTGTGTGTGTGTGTGTGTGTGTGTGTAGGATATCAGCTGTAATGAGATCACGGCTCTTCCTCGTCACATCGGCCGACTCAAAGCTCTGAGAGAACTGAACGTGCGCAGAAACCTCCTCTGCGTCCTTCCAGAAGGTGAGAGATCGTACATCTTTTCACGGTTCAATCCCTTTCTTCTCTGCCTGAGGGGTTCAAACTGCAGAGACGGGCTGCAAAATAATGTAGTTTCCTATCAAATGTGAGAAAAAGCGAAAAATGTTCAAACAAAGTCCGACGTGATTTCTTTAAAGACGTTTTGTGTATTATAATGTAAGATATTCCCTTTCGTCTCATATTAAACAGGAAAAAGCAGCACATGTCCGTACTTTAGAAGCTAACAATGACATAGCAAAACATTTGTGCTTGTGTTCTTTGTTGCAAAATATTTTTTTATTCAATAATTTTTCATTGTTTATATAAAACATTTTTGTATCTTTAATTTGTTTTTGTTTTAGTAAAAAAAATCATATTAAATTTCTTTATAAAAAAATGTCAGGTTAGTTTTTATGATTATTTCATTTATTTTTTTAAGATATTCACTTTAATAATTATTATTTTCTTTTGTCCCATTTTTGACTTTAACTAACTGTGTGTGTGTGTGTGTGTGTGTGTGTGTGGTGTGTGTGTGTGTGTGTGTGTTGTGTGTGTGTGTGTGTGTGTGTGTGTGTGTGTGGTGTGTGTGTGTGTGTGTGTGTGTGTGTGTGTGTGTGTGTGTGTGTGTGTGTGTGTGTGTGTTTTTGTGTGTGTGTGTGTGTGTTTGTTTCAGACCTGGCGTCTCTCCCTCTGGTGAAGTTCGACTTCTCGTGTAACAAAGTGTCCACGATCCCCGTCTGCTACAGAAAGATGAAGCAGCTTCAGTCTCTACAGCTGGAGAACAACCCTCTGCAGAGCCCCCCCGCACAGGTACACACACACACACACTCACACACATATTTTTATATCTATTTGTTTTTGTATTCCTCGGGTTTCTGAGAAACGGTATTTCGATCTCTCTGTCTGTACACACAAACTGAAAGATTGACAATAAAGTTGACTTTGACTTGACACACACACACACACACACACACACACACACACACACACACACAGACACACACACAGAGATGCGTGTCATTGAGGAGGATCTTTAGGTTATATTATGTCTCTATTGAACAAGAACCATGCATAAATGCGTCTTTGAGCATTAGGAAAAGCGCTATAAAAATCCAATGTATTATTATTATTAGAAACATACATTAAGAGATGCTAAAAGCTAAAAGATAATTTCCATGTGCAGTCCCTGAGCAGGAACACATAGCAATCTACAAAAACTAAAACACACTAACAACCAAAACGGATCAAATACAGATGCAAAAAGAATCTATCTGTAAGCACCTAAAAAAGTGGAAATGCAATAAGGAGTAAACACTATGCCGCTGCACCTGTGCTTTTTAAATTTAAATGAGATAATTTGCAGACATTTGGAGTCAAATGGTCCCGTCTAAAGAGAGGAAATCAGACTTGGTGCCTCTAATAATATGTGACCCTGTAACCTGCATCCTGTCAGCGGCTGAAGGGCAAACCGCGGTGAGAATATGAACCCCTCTCTCCTCTGTGTTTCAGATCTGCATTAAGGGGAAAGTGCACATCTTTAAGTACCTGAGCATGGAGGCGTGTCGCAGCGAGAAGATGCCGGATGCTCTTTATCTGCCCGTCATCGAGAGAATCAACCTCTCACGAACCGGAGCCGGCAGGTCAGTCAGAGCACCTTAATATCTGCTAATAACATCACGATACAGGAGATACAAAACATGGTAGTTTGTGAACTTAAGAGGCACTTGGAGGTGGATTTAGCTTCAGTTTGAAGTGTTGCATATCGTCCGACAGCATCTCTGCGTCAACGTTCCTGTTGTTTTCTTCTAAGAGCTGTCAGATGATACATCCCATGAAAGCTGTTCATTTAGTAGTTTTGAATGACGTTTCACCGAGTGCTTCACAGTTCCTCTGCACACACAGTCTGTATAGTCCACACCCTGCTGCACACACAGTCTGTATAGTCCACACCCTGCTGCACACACAGTCTGTATAGTCCACACCCTGCTGCACACACAGTCTGTATAGTCCACACCCTGCTGCACACACAGTCTGTATTGTCCACACCCTGCTGCACACACAGTCTGTATAGTCCACACCCTGCTGCACACACAGTCTGTATAGTCCACACCCTGCTGCACACACAGTCTGTATAGTCCACACCCTGCTGCACACACAGTCTGTATAGTCCACACCCTGCTGCACACACAGTCTGTATAGTCCACACCCTGCTGCACACACAGTCTGTATAGTCCACACCCTGCTGCACACACAGTCTGTATAGTCCACACCCTGCTGCACACACAGTCTGTATAGTCCACACCCTGCTGCACACACAGTCTGTATTGTCCACACCCTGCTGCACACACAGTCTGTATAGTCCACACCCTGCTGCACACACAGTCTGTATAGTCCACACCCTGCTGCACACACAGTCTGTATAGTCCACACCCTGCTGCACACACAGTCTGTATAGTCCACACCCTGCTGCAGGAGACTGTATCTGGGATGGGAGGAAAGTAGCTACAGAGGCAGACTTGTGAGAAGGGAAGAAGGATGGGAGGAAACACAGAAGAAATGCATAGAGAGCAAAGCAGGGAAAGAACAGATACCGACCACTCAGATACCGGAGAGAGTAAACAGAGAGAAAGAGAGGAACAGCTGGAGGGAACAGGAAGTGGGACGAGAACACGCCGACAGCAGGTCAAGAGTTCACATTCTGAAATCCATCATTCCTCCCACAGAGGAAACATTACTGAGTTACAACAGCAGGGAGAGAGGAGGGGAGAAAGAGAGCAGGGAGAGAGGAGGGGAGAGGGGAGAAAGAGAGCAGGGAGAGAGGAGGGGAGAGAGGAGGGGAGAGGGGAGAAAGAGAGCAGGGGAGAGGAGGGGAGAGGGGAGAAAGAGAGCAGGGAGAGAGGAGGGGAGAGAGGAGGGGAAAGGGGAGAAAGAGAGCAGGGAGAGAGGAGAGAGAGAGAGAGAGCAGGGGAGAGAAGAGGGGGGAGGGAGAGAGAGAGAGAGAGCAGGGGAGAGAAGAGGAGGGGAGGGAGAGAGGAGAAAGAGAGCAGGGAGAGAGAGGGGGAGAGGAGAAAGAGAGGAGAGGGGAGAGGAGAAAGAGAGCAGGGAGATAGGAGGGGAGAGGAGAGAGGAGAAAGAGAGCAGGGAGAGAGGAGGGGAGAGGAGAGAGGAGAAAGAGAGCAGGGAGAGAGGAGGGGAGAGGAGAAAGGGGGAGAGGAGAAAGAGAGGAGAAAGAGAGCAGGGAGATAGGAGGGGAGAGGAGAAAGAGAGCAGGGAGAGAGGAGGGGAGAGGAGAGAGGAGAAAGAGAGCAGGGAGAGAGGAGAGGAGAGGAGAAAGAGAGCAGGGAGATAGGAGGGAGAGGAGAGAGGAGAAGAGAGCAGGGAGAGAGGAGGGGAGAGGAGAGAGGAGAAAGAGAGCAGGGAGAGAGAGGAGGGGAGAGGAGAGGAGAGAGGAGGGGAGAGGAGAAAGAGAGCAGGGAGAGAGGAGAGGAGAAAGAGAGCAGGGAGAGAGGAGGGGAGAGGAGAAAGAGAGGAGGGAGAGGGGAGAGGAGAAAGAGAGCAGGGGGAGAGGAGGGAGAGAGCAGGGAGAGAGAGGAGAAAGAGAGCAAGGAGAGAGAGAGAGGAGAGAGGAGAAAGAGAGCAGGAGAGAGGGGAGAGGAGAAAGAGAGCAGGGGGAGAGGGGAGAGGAGGGAGAGAGCAGGGAGAGAGCAGGGAGAGAGGAGGGGAGAGGGGAGAAAGAGAGCAGGGAGAGAGGAGGGGAGAAAATAAGATGCAAACACTCGAGTGATGAGGGAATATCAGCAGTAATAATAATAATGGAAACAGTACAAACTGAAGCAGGGTCAAATTGATCAACTCAAATCTGACTGACTCTACTGATATATAAACAAAGGATCTACTCACACATCCAAGAAGGGAGAAGTACCCGTATTTCCTCCCAGCCCTTCTCCCAAAACTAAGTTATTAACATTTATACATTTCTTTATCCCTTAGTTTTCTTGCTCTATTTGTTGCCTTTTATTCTGAAACATCGTCTGTTTTCTTTGGCTGTCTCTCTTTCCCTTCCTAACTTGTCTCGCTGCTATCTCCATGTTTCTGTCTATTTCTTGTTCCCTTTCCCCCCCGCCTCTTTATTTTATTTCCAGCTATTTGCTTCTCTCTCTCTCTCTCTTTCCTCCTGGTTTTAACCCTATATTGTTCCTTCTTCTCATCCCAGTGTCCGTGCCCTCTTTGTTATCTTGAAACCTGTCATCTCGTCGTTTTAGTCTCCCCCTCCTCTCTGTGCAGATCTGAGATCAGATCGATGCTATTTTTAAATCTTCATTAATTCAAAGACTTTCAAATAGAAAAACCGGTGAATCTTTTAGAGTTTGGGACGCCCCGCTTCACACCTCCTCCTCGCATCAGCTGTGTGTCCATGGTTCTGCTTTTAGTCACTCAGACACGTCGTCAATAGCCTAACTGTTATATAAGATACTGCATTCATTTAACTTTGTATTTATTGACTTATACTTTCAACGCCTGTACTTTGTTCAAAACTCATTTGTTCTACATACAGTGTAATATATTGAACACAGTTTACATTATATTATTATATATTGTGTTGTTGGTGTGAACAGTTCGACAAAATACAAAACATAACGAGATAAATCTGCATTAAAACATGATGTGAGCAGGGAATCAGAATCAGTGAGAACACGAGGAGGAGGAGACTCTCTCTCTCTCTCTGGTTCACACACACACCTCACACTCCTCCTCTGAGTGTGAGGTGTGTGTGTGACCTGTGTGTGTGTGTGCAGTGTGGAGGACATGGAGCAGCAGAGGAAGCAGGACAGCGACTCTGGAGTCGGCAGCGACAACGGAGACAAGAGACTTTCTGCTACTGAGGTACTGTGTGTGTGTGTGTGTTGTGTGTGTGTGTGTGTTTGTCTGTGAGTGTGTGTGTGTGTGTGTGTGTGTGTGTGTGTGTGTGTGTGTGTGTGTGTGTGTGTGTGTGTGTGTGTGTGTTTGTCTGTGAGTGTGTTTGTGTGTGTGTGTGTGTGTGTGTGTGTGTGTGTGTGTGGTGTGTCTGTGAGTGTGTGTGTGTGTGTGTGTGTGTGTTGTGTGTGTGTGTGTTGTGAGTGGTTTTTGTGTGTGGTGTCTGGTGTGTGTGTGTGTGTTTGTTTGTGTGTGTGTGTGTGTGTCTTTGTGTGTTTGTGTGTGTGTGTGTGTGTGTCTTTGTTTGGTGTGTGTCTTTGTTTGTGTGTGTGTGTGTGTCTTTGTTTGTGTGTGTGTGTGTGTCTTTGTTTGTGTGTGTGTGTGTGGTGTGTGTGTTGTTGTCTGTGTGTGTGTGTGTGTGTGTGTGTGTGTGTGTGTGTGTGTTGTGTGTGGGTGTGTTTGTGTGTGTGTGTGTGTGTGTTTGTCTGTGAGTGTGTGTGTGTGTGTGTGTGTGTGTGTGTTGTGTGTGTGTGTGTGTGTGTGTGTGTGTGTGTGTGTGTCTGTCTGTCTGTCTGTTGTGTGTGTGTGTGTGTGTGTGTGTGTGTGTGTGTGTGTGTGTGTGTGTGTGTGTGTGTGTGTGTGTGTGTGTGGTGTGTGTGTGTGTGTGTGTGTGTGGTGTGTGTGTGTGTGTGTGTGTGTGTGTGTGTGTGTGTGTGTGTGTGTGTGTGAGAACATTTAAGAAAAGAACCTGTTGATTATTTAATTCTGAATATAATCAAACATTTTAAACTGAATTTGGATTTTTCTTTTGTGATACGTTGTTCATCCAAATGAGACTTCTGTTTTGTAGAAACCATTTATTTCTTCACTTATTATAATTTCCCACATTTTAACAGACAAATTAATGTTAGACTAAAGAGTTGTTTAGAAATGCAGCTTTTTTTATGATGTTTTTATATTTTTTAAATTATATTTGAGTCATTTTAAATGTTTTATTTATTTATCTGTCAATAATTATTGTATTAAGTATTTAACACTTTTCAACGACAAAACGCATTTATTTACACGTTTCCATGGTTTCTCCAGTTTCTCTCTGAGTTTTGAATCTTTTAATAATAATGTGTTTCTTTATTGTTCTGATGTCGTTCTGCAGCCGTCGGATGAAGACAGTTTGAGTCTCAACGTGCCGATGAGCCACATCACAGAAGAGGAGGGAATCAATAAAGACGACTCCAGTGAACACATCAGCTCCCTCACAGGTCCACACACACACACACACACAACCACACACACACACACACACACACACACACACACACACGGACACACACAGAGACACAGGGACACACACACGGACACACTCACACACAGGGACACGGACACACACGCACACACACGGACACATACACACACAGAGACACAGGGACACGGACACACACACACACAGGGACACACACACAGACACACGGACACACACACGGACACAGACACACAGGGACACACACACACAGACACACGGACACACACACACGGACACACACACACACAGACACACGGACATGCACACACAGAGACACACACACACAGACACACAGGGACACAAACACAGACACACGGACACACACAGACACACGGACACACACAAACACACACACACACGTCCCCAGATACTGCGTTTAAATAGATTTCAATCAGCTTCAATCAGGTCAGAGCTGCTGAAGGTCACTCCATATGGGTGGGAAACCCAACAATATGAACAGACTGTATATAATATTAGCTCGTTGTTATTTACCCACATATTCAGAAGGTGTTGTTGCCTCCTTCAGGTAGATCCAGACCGCTCCAGTGTACTACATATACTACATATTATTGAGTTACAAATTATGTATAAACGAATGATCTACCTAATTACACTACGCAGTATAAATCAGAAAACCTTCGTCCCACAGAGGGGACATGTACATTTCTTACAGCAGAAAAGAGCCACAGACAGCTTAGTGTTACCTAAGAAGCATGCATACACACATATTAAAGAGAATCACACAATTTACAAAATACACAATAAATAAATACACTGATGTTCCGTCTCCAGCAGACTGTGACTCGGTGCGTCTGATTGAAGAAAGTCCTACGGAGGCCCTGAAGGACCAAATCAACTTCAGAGACTCGGCGCTCAGCACACGCTTCGTCAACTACATCAAGGTAACATCTGTTTATTAACTTCTCTTTGGGTATCTGAGAAAAGACCAGGAGGATGGAGGTGGAGACACATGGAGCAGAGGGGAAACAGCTCTTTAAAGAAGGAAATTAAACAAGAGATACAAAAAAATAGGATAAAAATATTTAAATAAACAAAACAAGTTAAAATAAAATTGTGCAAAAAATATATATAATAAAATAAAATGGAATATTTATAGAAATATAATAAAAAAAATAAAAAATGTGGAATAAAATATAAAATAAATGAAGATATTAGTATGCAATAAAATAAATATATTTATATAAACATAAGAATTTAAAGCAAATATTAGGCATTATTATATACTATAATAATAAAATAAGAAATATAATAATATACTTCTAATGTTTAGAGAAATATTTAAATGTTATTTATTTATTGCACATTTCTATTTTAACTTATTTTCTATCTATTTTTTCACATGTTAGATATTTAATTCTAGAATCGAGCCACTGCCACAAAACCCAATTTCCCCTCCTGTATAAATGAAGTATTATAATAACTAACACCCCGTTCTCCTGACCGTTCGTTCAACGTGTTATTTGTGGCGTGGAGTTATGTAACATCTCTTGTTTGAGTTGTTTAATGGAGTCTGAACTGTCAGTGTCTCGTTTGCTCTGAAGTCCGAGCAGCGTTTATAGAGACGAGCTCTAAAGCCTCGGAGTCACCGAGAGACTCTGAGAGTTTCTCAATGTCGAGGAAGGATGCTCCAGAGCCACTATTTCAAGGATGCTACGTCATCGAGTCCCGCCGAAGGACTGTTCCAATGTCCAGGATCCTTGGAATTCTACCGAGGCTGGCGTCTTTCGTTGCGGGAAATTTCGAGGCTGCCATGTGTATCCTCCGCGGTCTTAAAATCCCCACAATGCTTTGCGCACGGACCAATTTCCAAATCTTTGGCGGAAAATGTAAGGCGGGGCCTCTCATATGACGCACACCTGCACACTTGCTCGCCTGTTCCATTCTTCGTTCTCCGAATGCCAGGAAGGTTTCTTGCCTAGCCTCTGAAGGAAGTGACTCGGAAGACATGTCCTACCAAGGAAGCGTCCTCGACATTGAGAAACACCCTCTGAGACCAAATGAGGAGGAAACTCAAAACAAAGAGAGAGGAGATGAAGCAGGAAGTGAGTCTCACTCTAAAGAGATCGAGACGAAACAACAGCTTCAGTTTCTTTGAGCAAAATGCCCCAAAAACTGCATCTGCAGCGTCCAACAGAAGCAGTGCTTTGATGTAGCTCGAATATAGCATGAGGGCGCTAACGTCACCTTTAAGACCCTGCCCACTTTCAGCGGAAAATAATGCATCAGAGCGAAGCTGGAATATACAAATCTTAAAAAATAAAAATCTAATATAAATCTATAAAATCTAAATTTGATAAAAATCTAAAAACTAGTATTCAATGTTCATTCAGCTTTATCTATTATCCCTCCTAGAGTGATGATCAAGTGAAGGAAGCAAGGAAGTGATGAAGGAGAGGAAGAGTTACATAAAGTCCTTATTGTTCAGTTTGTGTATCAGAGAGGGCCGTAACGTCTCTGACTTTGGACCAATGGCTGAAGAGTCTGGGGTCGTGTGACGCTGGTGTGTGTGTGTGTGTGTGTGTGTGTGTGTGTGTGTGTGTGTGTGTGTGTGTGTGTGTGTGGTGTGTGTGTGTGTGGTGTGTGTGTGTGTGTGTGTGTGTGTGTGTGTGTGTGTGTGTGGTGTGTGTGTGTGTGGTGTGTGTGTGTGTGTGTGTGTGTGTGTGTGTGTGTGTGTGGTGTGTGTGTGTGTGTGTGTGTGTGTGTGTGTGTGTGTGGTGTGTGTTGTGTGTGTGTGTGTGTGTGTGTGTGTGTGTGTGTGTGTGTGTGTGCAGGGTCGGACAGCAGCAGACTTCGATGAGCCTCTGAGGATAGAGGAAGACTCACACTGGCCCACAGAACAAATGTGAGTATTTTAATTATTTATTTGTTAGTATTTGTATTTATTTTTTTATGTTGAAGGGATTTTCTGTTCTTTTTTTAATCTGAAAATAATCACATTTAATTTATATAATTATCTAAATTATGAATATAACTGATATCATTAATATTTATTTATATGTATTATTTATTTATTCAACACTGTTACTATGTATTACACACACTCACACACTCACTCACTCACTCACTCTCTCACACACACACTTAGATATACTCACACACGCACAGACATGTTGCCACACACCTGTCAAACACACTCACACTTACATATAGCACACACACACACACACACACACACACACACACACACACACACACACAGAGTGAAATTAATTAAAAAAAGAGAGAAAAACATACAAAAGGTAATAAAACATAGTTAAATTAACAAAATAAAAGCAATAATAAAAATAGTTATTATCCCTGTTGTCAAAATATTACACTAAATGAGTGTTAACAGAAACAAAGGTAGAAAAACCTGTTCAATTGTTCTTAATTTGTATAATTGTGTTTGTATCATAAGTCAAATACAGTCAAAGAAACGTGCCTGACTTATAAATGATAACACTTCTTTTCTCTGTGATTGCAGTATATTGACCATAGATAGTATATATATTATATAATGTGTATATATATTATATAATGTATATATATATATATTGTGTGTGCAGGTCAAAGCATGAGATGATCCACCAGCTGAAGGAAGCGGTGGAGCTGCTGCAGGACCCCAGCAGGTGAGAAACAATAACGAAATAACACATTTCATACTTTCTATTGTACTTTTACTATAAGGTACGTTTGCATCCTTTGGTTTGTAAGTTAAGGAGCTATTAAAGGTTATTCCAGCCTATATCCTTTTATATCAACTTTTTAAGGTCATTACAAGCCTTAACATTTGTCAGAAAACTACAAAATGAGGTGATAAAAAAAAAAGTTAGACTCATCACGAGGCGCTGTGCTGAGTCATGTTTCAGCACAGAGGACACTGGGGTTCAATGAGATCCCAATGTCTGTTGTTGTTGTTGTTGTTGTTGTTGTTGTTGGGTTGTCACAGTTTGGTTTTTCTTTCAGTGAAAGTAATCAGGAGCATTCTTTGACACTAAAGTCCTCTGGTCCTCAGTGCTAAGAAACACTAGTTGATATTCAAAAGAAATAAAACCCAATTCCCTAAAAATGTGAAAAATAAAAGAGTAGAAATAGAAGTTATGTTCAGCTCGCTGCACAACATTTAACCCTTCGATGCATAAGTGGGTCTTTTTGGACCGGTGAGGTGGTTTTCTTGAAGTATCTTTGCAATTACATTTTTTTATCATTTCATATTCCAGCTATTCCTTAAAAAAAACATGTTTACATTTTAAGAAATTGTAGTTTTTGTATTACTACCGCAAGCTTCCATAAGTGGCTCAAAAATGACCCGCATGCATTTTCTATGGGATCCTATGGGGGGAGGGGTGTTGTTGGGATATTTTATTTTTTTAAATCCTCTGGAGAGAGGAGCTGTGGATTGTTGTTGTTTCTTAGGGTCAAAAACACTAAGCTCAGCGCGCCGCCAAGACAATGGGAAACACTGCATTATATTTGTAAAGGGCTTTTCAAGGACTCAAAATCGCTTTACAAATAAGGGAAGGTTAGGGTGGGGGGGGTATAGGACTATCAAACTTGATCAACCGGCATGGATTGATGGGGGGTGGGCTATGAGTAGACAAGAGGAGAAGAGATGAGTTTTGAAAAGGGACTGGAATACTGCGAGGGTCTCAGAATAGCGGAGATCTTTGCATCGAGATGTTCAAAACGTTTTTTTTCAAAATGTCTAAAATTATAAATAGTGAAAAATGTAATATAAAATATTTCTAATGTGAACCAAAATATAATACTAAATATTATACAAGTGATTTATCTTAACCAAAAGGACAGAAAACACATATTATTCTAATACGGGTCCTTTTAGAGCCACTTATGGAAGAGTGTAGGGTCCAGGCACTCGGGCATCTAAGGCAGGGGTGTCAAACTCAATTTCATCGCGGGCCACATTCGCATAAAGGTTGCACTCAAAGGGCCGGTTGTAACTATATAATATATATATAAATAATCTATTATATGACATGATCGCCTCTGCATTGGATTATTATCGGATAGGATAATAACTTAGTAATTAACTACGTCTGAAAGCAGAAGTCCAGGGCAAATAAGTGCAAGTCTCTTCAGTGCGGATGTCACAAAACGAGATGCATTGTGGGTAGGGTTGCAAAGGGGCGGAATATTTCCGGCACATTTCCGGAAAGTTTCCATGGGAAGTTAAGCTGGGGAATTTTGGAAATATTCGATGCTAAATTAAACAAAAAACATGACATTTCAACAGATCTTTTAGTAGAACAGAACAAGTTTTAATTATTTTATTGAACAATTATTTGTTTCATTGAAGAACGAAAACAGGAATGTTGAGTTAAATATTACTCATCCCCCCCCCAACCCCACTCATTAAAAAATGAACAAAAATGCACCCCCCATCCAAAGATCCCCACAAAGTCCCATTCAACATGCAAATCTTCCTTCAAGCAATCCTCTGCATTTTGGCTAAACCCTTTCAGCCAACGGGCTCTTCCTGGGCCTCATCAACTTCCAACTCTGAGTCTTCCTCTGCAGTGTCACTGTCCAGCCTTGTTGAGGATGGCTCTGTGTCTTTGCCCGAATGCCAACCAGTTCTTCCACTCTCACATTTGTGAGCCTGTTGCGAACCTTTGTGTGGTCTCAACAGCCATGCAGTAAGCAGTGTGCTATGGCATGGATATCCAAGTGTACTTGAATGGCATCTGTTTGTTTTAGTCAAGATTATGCTAAAATATACTTTCCCCAACTATATTTAAAGTGCCCGTGAAGTGCATTTTTTTGCGCCAAAATGAAATGGCAGTTTCATTTCTTACATATCATTGTACCTGTTCATGGCTAAAATAATTTTTTAGGAAGTGCGAGGGACGAGATAAACATCGCAAATTTTCATCCCGTGAACGGCCGTCTGAGCCTACCGCTGCTGCAGACGATAGCGGCTGTGACGTCACAAGATGGGCCCAGTTGTGATTGTAAACATGGCGGAGACTTCGGAAAGTGATACTGGTGCGAGAGAAATGAGTGATTTTGACAGCTTTTCGGACAGGATAGATGAGGAAAGTGGCCATGGAAGTCAATTTAGTTGAGGACAATATTTTGTCATAGATCTAGAGTAGATCTACACACAGGATTGGCCATCACCTGATCATACATTCATCTGTTCATAGCATGATGCAACATTCATGTTCACATGCAGTGTTGTGCTAGTTACTGAAAACCAGTAACTAGTTACAATTACTAGTTACTTCACTACTTACACCAAAAAGTAATGCGTTACTGTGAAAAGTAACTTTTTAGTTACTTAAAAAAGGGCACCCATTAATGCCCTTATACTGTAGCCTTCATTTCAGTACTGTTATTGCATCGGAGAATAATACAACCTGTTGATCAACTTGACATGCATTTGCATCACTGAACTCTGCTAAGCAATGTGGTCTATACAAACACAAACACAAAGATATGTTTCAAAGTGCCAATCCAGCCGCTGTTGCTTAGGTGGAGGTGGAGTGGCGTCGGATGAGTCTGGGTCTGTGGTCTTAGCTACTAGCTTCGTCCCAGCATGTTGTTTCTGCAGATGTTTCAACAGATTTTAATTGCTGTTTTGGGCAGTCGATAGGATCTTTGACCCGCCAAGACACAACTTACATTTAACTAAAACGTTCTTTTCTTTGTGCTCGACAAAAGTGAAATAGTGAGAATATCTCCAGGCGGAGAAACTCGACTTGAGCTCTGCCGCCGCCATGATAGTCTTGTTAGTAAACACAAACACAGTGGCCTTTATTTTTCATAAACAATCTACGAATCTACGAAACAATGACACCAGCCACTCACCTTCATCTTTTGGGAACAGAAACATCCCCACTTCGGCAGACTTGACATTACCACAGCCAGCGGCAATGCATCGCTTCCCGTGTGTTTTTCCTCCCTTTTTCTTCACTGTCGCCTCCATTGTCAGGTTTTCTCGATTGGCAATCACTTCCAGTCGACTGCGAAACACTTTCCAATAAAATACTCGCTCAAAAACGTTGGTAAATTCGACTTTGAAACAGAGACAAAATGAACGGTGGTGAATGTAAACACTTCGGCTGGGCCCATCTTGTGACGTCACGCAGTAGATCGCAAGCCACGCCCACGAAGGCGGATTTCCCAGCGGAAAATTCAAAACTCGTCAAATTCGTTGCTATTCCAACATCTTTGATATGGGTTCCAATGGACAATTTTGGTCATTACTATACGTATTAGCATAACAGATCATGCACCGGCGCACACTTCACTGGGTCTTTAAGTTCCCTATGAAGAGCCAACCTTCAATTCAGAAAATTCACAGTTAATTCCCGTTAATTCCCGTGGAAAGTTTCCATCTTTGAAAATTCCCGGAATTTTGCAACCCTAATTGTGGGACATGTAGTTTATGGGCAACCTGCTTCTGTAAAGTGGCATGTAACCGTATATATATATATAAACGTATTATATTCTTTGCAAGCTCTTGCGGGGCCACATCAAATGAAGTCGCGGGCCGGATTTGGCCCCTGGGCCTTGAGTTTGAGACCCATGATCTAAGGGTAAAGCTTTTATAGTGAACATATCGAATGAGTACATGTTTACTCTTCATGGCACCTTACTGTTCACACACTCTGAAAAATGTAATATTTGTTGTTAATCAGAGCGGAGCAGGACGACGTGTCTGGAGTTCAGCTCTACCCCGTGGAGATGGTCAATGTGGAGGAGTCTCTCAAGTAAGACTTCATGGGAAACACTCACTACTGTGTTTGAAGTGAATATTATCACAATATTATGTGTGTAAAATAAATCCTATTCTTTGTATTAAATGTTGTATTCCTCTCCGCAGTGGGCAGGACAGCGATGACGGCGGCGGCACACCGAAGGTAAAGAGTTCACATCTTTAATATTCACCGTTAGACGCGTTAGAAACAGCATGCGGTCATCAGCGTTATCTGACACCACTTAGATACACCTTCCACTCATACTGGCTCTGTTCCTCCTGAAGTTAAGGCATATCGTTTGTGACTAACAAAGCTTCTGTTTAAGGTCATTTAAAGCTATACGTTTGTAAGTAATATAGCAGCATCTTAAAGGGGACCTATCATGCAAAATGCACTTTGTGATGTCTTTTATACATACATATGTGTCCCCGGTGTTCCAGAGAACTCACAAAGTGTCAGAAAACACAACCCTCTCTCTTTTCCTCCATACCCAAATCTCTAAAAACGGGGCTGCAACGGATTTGATACGGGTGGATTTTTTATTTGCACCTTTTTGACGTAATGTAGGTGCACTCCGCCTGATTGGTCAACTCTCCACCAATCAGGGGAATGAGAGGTTGGGCCATGTTGACTCTCCACTCGTAATCACAGCAAGCATGATAACATGACGCTCTTGCCGGGGCCGTGTCACGCCCCCTCTTCCGCATGGGGGCGTGGTCAGCTGAATCAGACCTTGCAAAGACAGAGCTGGAGTGAGGCAAAATGAGGCATGGCTAAAATGCCTGATCTGTTTCGTATTTTGAAAATTAAAACGTATTAATATACCTTATATATATATATACCTTATATATTGTTTAAATATAGCATGATAGGTCCCCTTTAAGGTCATTTAAAGCTATACGTTTGTAAGTAATATAGCAGCATATTAAGGTCATTTAAAGCCTTAAAGGTGGGGTAGGTAATTTTGGAGAAACCAGCTCGAGTGCGCTAGAATCTGAAAATACACAACCGGAGAAAATCTGCCTCTTCCTTCAGACTTCCTCACAGAGCCCCTCCTCCAACACACATGAACGCGCACATGACCAATGAGGGCACGAGATCAGTTAGTGCACAGATGGAAGGCTGACAGGCAGGTAGGCCATCCAGTTACTTTAGCCGGGCCGGCTCAGATGATTGGTCGTGCTTTTTACAGCGGCTTCCACAGATGACATGTTTTAATGTATTTTTTGTCAAAGCACTGAAGATATTCATTGCTATCGGGATGTTCAGATCATTCCATGGAATATAACAACAAGTGTATCTCGAGCCGGTTTCTCAAACGTACCTACCCCACCTTTACCGTTGTAAGATTCAAAGCAACTATATGAGGGAATTTAAAGCCTAAACGTTAGTAAGTTATATAACTATTTAAGGACAAGTAAAGCCTATAATTGACCTGAAACAAAGCAGCTGTTAAAGTTCAATTGAAGCTTTAATGTATGTCATATAAACCCATAAACCATCATTTCAACCCAGACACTTTATTAGATTCATAATTAAGTATATAAGTAAAAAAAGAACGATATAATGTTATTTAAATCCTATGAGTTTGTAAGTAACGCTACTATTTAAGTTCACTAAAACCCTATAGGTTAGTTAGTAATATAGCAATTATATAAAGTTATTTGAGGCTTATATTTGGTAAGCAACAAAGCTATTTAAGGTCATTTAAAGTCTGTACGTTCGTAAGTAACACTACGATAAATGGCCTATAAGTTAGTAAGTATATGTCTACTATGTGTACTATTACTACTATAAGGTATTTACAGTTTAAATCCCATACGTTTGTAAGTTAAGGAACTATTTAATGTCCTTTAAAGCCTAAAAATGTGTAAGTTGACTTCCAAATAAGGTGATTTTAGAGCCTATTTGTGAGAAACAGAGCAAATATTGAAGCTAATTTAAAGCCAATAAGATTTTAAGTAAGAAATCAACTCTCTAAAGTAATTTAAGGCCCTTTTGTTATAAGTAACTTTACAATTTAAGGACATTCAAACCCTAAAGGAAGAGACAAAGCAGATATTTGAGAAAACTCAAAGCCTATACGTTTGTAATTAACTAATTAATTAACCTATAAGAACGTAAGTAACAAAGTATATGGTACTTGAAAGCCTTAAGATGTGTAAGTAAACTACATTTTAAGGTAATTTGAAGCATATAAGTTATTTAAAGCCTATACATTTGAAATATAGCAGCTCTATAAGGTGATGTAAACCCTAGAGAGCAGCTCTATAAGGTGATGTAAACCCTAGAGAGCAGCTCTATAAGGTGACTGCGTGTGTGTCAGCGTTCGGGCGAGGGTGTGTGTGAGTTCCAGAGAAAGAGGAAGATGATTTTGCAGAAGGCCAGAGCTCACACTCAGCTCGCATGTCGGGAGTTTGAGTGGCACATGTCCGTCAAGGTAAACACAGCTGGAGTTAGGATTTAAACTGCAGTAACTTAGCGTGTGTGTGTGTGTGTGTGTGTGTGTGTGTGTTGTGTGTGGTGTGTGTGTGTGTGTGTGTGTGTGTGTGTGTGTGTGTGTGTGTGTGTGTGTGTGTGTGTGTGTGTGTGTGTGTGTGTGTCAGTAAGCTGTCCGCATCGTTATTAACAACATGTCGTCAACATGTCGTCAAGCTGCAGGATGCACATGTGGAGAGGCTGAGGAAGTGTGTATTCATGGCTACTCGTGCATCAAAATCTCTTAAACACGTTTTTTATTTGTGTTTAAAGATTCCTGTGTAGTTTTGTAATTGTTCGATACCTGAGGACCTCTGCAAACCTCACTGAAGCTGGTACATTTACTGAGTCAGCGTTTTGTCAGTAAAAAGGACCATATTTTCCTCTTAATTGTTGAGGTCCAGACGTATAAAGTAGCATAAAATTGGAAGTACAAGAACCTCAAAACTCTACAGTACTTCAGTAAATGTACTTTCCAGTGCTGTTAACTTCTATATGGAGCTGTTTGTTTGTCTGTGTGTCTGCAAACATCTCTCTGTGAAGCGCAGGATATCTGTTAAACAAATCATACAATAAATCATTAGTTTCTGAGGGTATCTGACCGTGTTTCCTTCTCTGTTTCTGCAGCATCACGACAGATATCCGGGCTGCGGACCTCCATCTTTCTCCAGCCCTGTGTTCGGACTGAAGCCCCGCTCAGGTGAGTCCATCTGGGCTGAGAGGGGGGGGTCAGACACCTGGGCTAAACCATCTGGGGAGAGAGGGGGGTCAGACACCTGGACTAAACCTTCTGGGATGAGAGAGGGGGGGTCAGGACACCTGGGCTAAACCATCTGGATGAGAGAGGGGGGTCAGACACCTGGACTAAACCTTCTGGGATGAGAGGGGGGTCAGACACCTGGACTAAACCTTCTGGGATGAGAGAGGGGGGGTCAGACACCTGGGCTAAACCATCTGGGATGAGAGAGGGGGGTCAGACACCTGGACTAAACCATCTGGGATGAGAGAGGGGGGTCAGACACCTGGACTAAACCTTCTGGGATGAGAGAGGGGGGTCAGACACCTGGACTAAACCTTCTGGGATGAGAGAGGGGGGTCAGACACCTGGACTAAACCTTCTGGGATGAGAGAGGGGGGTCAGACACCTGGACTAAACCATCTGGGATGAGAGAGGGGGGTCAGACACCTGGACTAAACCTTCTGGGATGAGAGAGGGGGGTCAGACACCTGGGCTAAACCATCTGTGGAAACAGGGTTAATGCTGACGAGGAGCTCCTTAAATGTTGGGTTTTGTTTGTCATAAGAAAAGTATATATATCGTTTTTTGGGGGATTGTCCTACGATAAGATTCCAATTTGGGAAATGTTTGCGTCGCAGCAGCATAAAAAGACGAGGCATTGTACAACAATCCACAATGTAAACATCTCAAATAGAAATAAAATAGCATTACAAAAGTAGAAAATATACAGTCATGCAGTGCCTTTTACATATGGTTTTAATCTTAATACAGGCTGCAGAATCTCATATATTACCGTTAAAGAATTATACATGATGGCATAGTAAGAAGATCAGAAACCAAAGAAAAATTATTATTAAAACAGCACAATACGTCCCTATAAACCATGTTAAATGTAGTTTATTCAGTCACACATTTCTTCGTTTTAAGGTCAAGTTAAGCCAAGTTTTCAGGAGCTATAATGCACAAAAAAACTCAGAATAAACCATATTTGTAGTATTTTATCTTAAACTATATTGAATCATAATGTAGTGGAGTAAAATGTAAAACAATACTTAGGAAATGTTGTTGAGAAAAAGACAAAGAATCCCAAATACTGAAGTAGCGTACCGCAGAATTGCTAACGCAGAGCTAGTGCTAGCATGGAGGCTATGCTAACGCTATATTGAGCTAGCAGTCAACGCAGCTTCATGTTCAGTGTTTCCTCCGCTGTGTGTAGAGCTTCAGTCCCATGCTTTTTATTATTTTATTTTTTAATAGAGCTAGCTAGCAGCCGTTTTGTTTGACTAACTGTGACCGAAATGTTGCTAACTGCTAACGATGCTACCCTGATGCTAACAGCATGTGGAGGTGATGTGTAACGTGACCTGCCACTAATCTTTATTTTGTTTTTGTGCCGTTTTGTGTTCTCATCTCCCCTCTTTTCCACACTCTCCTTTATATACCTTCTCAATCATCCCTCCTGTCTGATCTGCTGCATGTTGTGATTGTATTTGGAAAATCCCGTGATCTTCCTGCATGTGTATCAACCTTGTTTTTAATTCCTTTTAAAAAAAATCTCTCTGGTGTTTTTCGGTGTGTGTTTTCTCGTGGAATGACTATGGCCTTGCTGTATTTAAACCACCATTGGTCCCCTCACACACACACACTTCACGCCCCACTTCCTGCACCTGATGACACACACACTTCCTGTTTTAGCCCCGCCTCGCTGCCCTGCTCGCCTCCTACTTCCTGTCTCGCCCCCCCCTTCCTCTCGCAGGCCTCCCCCCTCCGTAGAGATTCAGCGGGTCACGATGGAGGCGTTCAGCGCGGTAGGTTCTTTCAATCTAAAAACTCTGCAGACCATCAACGTTTTGCAGAATCTTCTTCAAAAACCTCTTCATAAAGTCACCTTTAGGGGTCCCACAAAGAGGGGACACATTTACATCAGAGTATAGAAAAGA
>JAAKFY010000018.1:35521630-35611630 GCA_011823955.1 Dissostichus mawsoni
GTCCTTAGACCCTCACATCGTACAAGGAAACACTTCCAGAGAGAAACCCCACAGTTTAAAGGGAAACATGGGAGAAACCTCAGGGAGAGCAACAGAGGAGGGATCCCTCTCCCAGGACGGACAGACGTGCAATAGATGCCGTGTGTACATCGAAGAGATAATACATTTACAGCGTAGGTAGACCAAATGTTTGGAAATGCATGTGTCGATAATAAGAAGATGAATCCACGAGGATGTCAACAATCCTGTGGGAGCCATCAGGGAAGTAGTATGATGAGAGTCAGGCAGGACCTGCAGAGACAGGTTCAGCCACGACTCGAAGTCCAGGACTCAGATCAGGACTCAGGATCAGCCACGACTCAGGATCAGCCACGACTCAGGATCAGCCACGACTCAGGGTCCCGGCGTAGATAGACACCAAAAAGAAATGTGGGGGAAGCTGGGTTATTCGGAACATGAGAGTACACAGGTACAGACAGAAGAAGGAAGAAGTAAGGTGTCCCCCGACAGTCTCTTATCACCTACAATGTGTTGGAGCGCAAGAAACTTTAGGATTTTAGCCTCTTCAGACCATTTACATGCACAGAAACCTATATAACACTACAGGAGAGGGCCTCTTTAAAGACTAATTGCAATAATAATACAGTATTTAAATAAGAGATTGCTATTTGGCACATAATCTCCTTTATTGACCCCAAAGTAAGCGTGTATTTAGTGAGTATAGCAGCAGGATATTGATATTTTCCTCCTCTCTTTGTCGACATTTCTTGTGATGTACTCCTGACTGACTGATCTGCTGAAAGGAGCAGCTTTCTAGTCAGCGAGCTAAGAATAATTCATGAGAAAGACGTAAAAAAACATCATGCACAGTTTAAAAATATCCTTCAAACCCTTTAAATAGCCCGTCGAGGAGGAGGCTCAGAAACAGGAATCTGAGGAGGAGGAGGTGCGTTTCAAAATGTCCTGACCTATAAAGATGAATCTTAAAGATAGAATGATTTCCCCTCCCTTGTCTCCCCCTCTTTTTGCCTCCCACAGAGGGGATATCAAACACAACACTCCTTAATATTCTGAGAAGGTTCACACACTCATTCAGACCAGTCACATGACCTATTGGCAGTCAGAAGGAGAAAAACAAACAAATAATAAATGACAGAAAAACGAACCAATCAGCTGAGCACAATCCCATAAAGACTGAAAAATATCTTTAAAATAATAAGGTAAATGTAAATCAAAAAGCATTTCAATATTCTTAATTAAATGTGATAAAAAAATCCCAAAAGTGTAAATTTGGAAAAAAATCTTGAAAATCACGAGTTTTTTTGTGTTGCTAAATAGCTCCCCCTTTTGGCCATTTGGAGGAAATGCACTCAACTGCTTTATTCGGCTAGAACAGGAACTTGTGTGTGTGTTAGGGATGTGCATCTCCATCACTGAGGCGATGCGCATCTCGATACGTTGCCAACGATACGATACATTAACGATACATTTGAAACACCAGGCGATGCGATGCGATACGATTCACCCCTGTTGCGATACAGTTCGATACGATGCGATTCAACATTATGCGATTCGGGGCGATACGATGCGATTCAACACGATGCAAAATAATGATACTTCAATATGGAACGACAGAGGATTTTTGTTTTATTCCTGATATGCAGCAAATCATAAATTAACAAAAAAGTGCTTTACATATTTGATTGTCTCTACTAGTACTGCGCATCCCATCACGCTGTTTCTTTTTGACCTTCAGAAACTCTCCAGAGTGGCTACAGTTCAATGTTATAACACCTCACAGTTAAACAATTTAAGGATGCATTGCCCATGATTAACAATGTGCAAATAACAACTACCAAAGTGCAATGCCCCTACAGCTGCCAGCCTGATGTGCTTAACACTCATCCATAGGCTAACTCACCAGAGAGCAGGAAGCAGTGGTTTCTATGAACAATGAAGAATACAAATAACCTTTCACTAACAGGTCTTTCATAACTGCTTACAGTGAGGAAGACATTTAAACTATTATTGGCAGTCACAGGCTGTAAACTAAACACCACTCTCTTTTCAGCCGCAGACCCCATGTCGCCTCTTTATGTGCGTCGCTAAGTTCCTCGTACTACTTGTGTACTTTAAAGCGGCGCGGCATCGTTTACAATTTGCGAGCGATTTTTCAAGTTGAACGTCTTTCTTGAAAAATCCGAAGTGTTGCCAAACGTTGATTTGTAGGTATTTTTCGGTGCGCTGTGTTTCTCTTTCTCCTCGACTTCCATGTGTGTTGATAACTGAGACTCTCGGCCTCCGTAGTGCGAAGCAAAGATCAAAGATCGTCTCTGCTGAGTGCTGACAGGATGAGAGGATATTATATGAATGAATCGGTTTTTTACCGATGCAAAGACGCTACAATCGATGCATCGCGAGTTCAACCCAAACTGTAGCCGATGTGCACTCTTTCAACCGGTGCACTCGCATCTTGAACATTTATGCCGGTGCACCGATGCGAATCGGTGAATCTTAACATCCTTAGTGTGTGTGTGTGTGTGTGTGTGTGTGTGTGTGTGTGTGTGTGTTTGTGGTGTGTGTGTGTGTGTGTGTTGTGTGTGTGTGTGTGGTGTGTGTGTGTGTGTGTGTGTGTGTGTGTGTGTTGTGTGTGTGTGTGTGTGTGTGGTGTGTGTGTGTGTGTGTGTGTGTGTGTGGTGTGTGTGTGTGTGTGTGTGTGGTGTTGTGTGTGTGTGTGTGTGTGTGTGTGTGTGTGTGTGTGTGTGTGTGTGTGTGTGTGTGTGTGTGTGTGTGGAGCTTTAGCATGCTTTGCAAACTTAGTTTTTTCCTCAGAAGTCAGAAGTCTGACCACCTGAGATATTTATATGTTTGAGAGAAGAGAGACCCTGGCTGTGTTAATGTATCCTAATTTCTCCTCTCCTCCTCCTCCTCCTCCTCCTCAGTGTTCCTGCGAAGCCACAAGAGTCTTGAATCTGTCGACCCTCAGTTCACGATGAGGAGGAAGATGGAGCAGCTGAGAGAGGAGCTGGAGCTCACAGACCATCTGAGAGACGTGAGTCACTTTAATCATTCATTAGTGAGTGGGGGATTAAAAGTTTAAAAAAGGAAGTTTTTACCAAAAAGTTTATGAATAAAAAGGTGAAATCTGAACAAAAGTCAAAATTCTGAGAAAAGTAAAAACATCTGAACAAATTCAATATTTTAAGAAATTAAAGGCAGAAATCAAATAAATAGTTTTGTGGAAAAAAACAGATTTTTTTTAATAAACGTGATGATTCTTAAGCAACTTCATGTTTGTGAGAAAAATCTGTACTCTGAAAAAAAAATTGAAGAAAAAACTGATTTCTGAAAAAGTAAATTTGAAAAAAAAAAATAATAATCTGAAATCTTTTAAAAAGTAAATTTGAAGAATCGTTAAAAAAATATGATGTAAAAAAAAATTCAATTCCGAAAAATTATTTAATCTTAAGAAAAATCTGAAATTTTAACAAAGTTAATTCTGAGAAAAAGTCAAAGTTTAGTGGAAAAAATAACAGAATATATCAAAAAATCTTAAATCTTAAAAAAACCTAAATTTCAGAGAAAAATAAAAAAAATCAGATGAATGAGAAAAAAGTGTAATATAAAACCTAATGTCTGTATTTCCTCTTTAGAGCATAGAGAACCGTCTGAAGGTGGATCTCCCTGAAGATCTGGGCTCCTCTCTGATGGACGGAGTGGTGCTCTGTCATCTGGCCAATCAGATCCGCCCGCGCTCTGTGGGAAGCATCCACGTGCCCCCTGCTGTGGTGAGAGATCAATACTTTATATTAATACACCAATAGATCTATCTGTAGTAACATTTGAACACAATGTGTGATGTGAGTTATCATTATTTTCAAATTGTTAGAAAAATCTCACTGGTCTCCGGCTCGAGCTTCAACATCAGGATCCATGTATTTCTGATCCTCTCCAGAATGGAAGTAGTCATCACACACAGAGCATCAGCTAGTTCCTGAACAGTGTCCTTCACATGCTGATATCCAAGAGAGGGAGTTACACAGTCACTAGATGGAGGAATAGAAAGCAGTATTCAATGTTTAGTTCAGATTAGCTCCACGTCAGAAATGATCATGCTTGTCATATGTCTCTCTCCATAGAGGCTGAATCATCATGTTAATCACATAGCTATCATATGCCTAAAACAGTCCTGATGCTCTTCTAGGTAATCATACATCCTGTCATGTACTCAGCTACAGTTGGGACACCTTTGATATCATGCTACTCTCATGTTTTAGATTTAAACAGTTTAATTTGAACAGTGTTTCCTGGTCGTTGCAGCCCAAACTCAGCATGGCTAAGTGTCGGAGAAATGTGGAGAACTTTCTGGACGCTTGCAGGAAAATCGGGGTCCCACAGGTAAGAAATCTCTCAAATAACCCTCCCTCACTTATATATATATATATAATATATAATAACCCTCCCCTCCCTACTCTCTGAACTGGGGGGCGTCTTCAAGTCGACACAGAAAGATAATGAGAGATTAATGTTCTTTTAAATCATGTCGGCTGGTGTTGTAAATATCAGTGTTAGGATTCATCCTTTCAGATAGGAAACACATTTAGTTTCATATTACACTTTCTGGGGATATCACTATTTCTGACGTTCATTCACAATAAAGATAATCTGCTGAGAAGAAGTAGAACCTGCAGAAGTTGCTCGAGAATCTTCACATTTGCCAGGATTACTTCTGAGCTTGTGTTTAATGTTGTAAATCAAAACAAAACACATTTTAAAGAAGCCAGAAAACTACCTGATAGGGTTTAGAAAAAGCATGCGACTTTGGTTTTAAATAAGTATGTTTGTTATGCTATGGATTTAAATTAAATTGAGTCAACGTTGACTTTTGTCCGACCTCTCCACCTTTTCCTTACACAACAAATGTGTGATACGTGAAAAACAAACGTTAAGCAACAATGACATTTTACTTGTATGGGAACGTAATTATTAAAAGACACTAGCTGCAGCATAACTCACTGAATCCATAGCAACACTTCCCAAAGCATCATGGGAAATTTAGTCACTATTGTCTTAATTTATTCTAAGGAACACACAGAAGATACCCTGAATTCAGGTTATAAACTACATGCAGGATTTGAACCAGCAGCCTTTGACCTGAGAACACCCCCCAGTTCATGAGAGGAACTTCCCCCATAACTCCATCATCATGTGTGGCTTCAGTTGGCTGATTGTTGAATAAGATATAGAAGATGTGTGAAGAAGTGTCCTGCAAAACAAAGACTCTCCAGGGACAGGAAATGACGAGTTTATCTTCTGATCTCTGACGGTAAGTGAGGAGAAAGTATTTGCAGGACGCTGACGACGACAATACAATCTGAACCAGGTCTGGGAGGAGGCTGAGGATTTAAGGATTTTAACTGCATATGTTTCAACCTTTACGTCGTCTTATCTTCATCTGCAGACAGTTTAGCAGGAAGAGAAGAAAATGTAAAAAATTAGATTTTGTGAAACAAAATTCAGAATCTAAAGAAAAATCTAAAATCTTAAAAAAATTAAATTTGAATTGTTTTTAAAAATTAGATTGTTTGAGAAAAAAAAATCTGAAATCTTAAAAAAAAGTGAATTTCAAGAAAAATGTAAAAAATTAGATATTTTGAGACAAAATTCAGAATCTAAAGAAAAATCTTAAAAAAAGTGAATTTCAAGAAAAAAAAAATCTAAAT
This sequence comes from Dissostichus mawsoni, assembly GCA_011823955.1. Taxonomy (NCBI): domain Eukaryota; kingdom Metazoa; phylum Chordata; class Actinopteri; order Perciformes; family Nototheniidae; genus Dissostichus; species Dissostichus mawsoni. The sequence continues at coordinate 35,527,354 of JAAKFY010000018.1, forward strand.
AAAAAATTGACTTTTCTCTAGATTCAGATTTTTAATTTTTCTTCCAATTCAGTTTTTTTTAAGATTTCAGATTTTTTTCTATTTTGAGAAACATTTTGAATCTAAAGAAAAATCTGAAATCTTAAAAAAAGTAATATTTGCAGGACACTGAATATTGGGACCAGCATGGAAATGTGATCAAAAATGTTGAATGAAACAGTTTAATAATCTTCTCCTACTTCCAAAATGGTGTTTCTATCTTTAAATATAAACTAGAGAAGCCCTCAGCGTCTCCCAGCTCTGGTTTGTTGTTGCTCCTTTTTTTTGTTCATGTCGCTTTAAATGGGTTTTTAACGCTGAGTCATCTTCATCATCTTCATCATCGCTGCCTGTGGCTTCAGCTTCCTCCATCATGACAGCAGGCAGGAGAATGAAGCACAGTGTGTGTGTATAAATGTGTCAGTGTGTAAATGTGTGTGTATAAACGTGTGTGTGTTTGGGTGTGTGTGTGTGTGTGTGTGTGTGTGTGTGTGTTTGTGTGTGTGTGTGTGTGTGTGTGGTGTGTGTGGTGTGTGTGTGTGTGTGTGTGTGTGGTGTGTGTGTGTGTGTGTGTGTGTGTGTGTGTGTGTGTGTGTGTGTGTGTGTGTGTGTGGGTGTGTGTGTGTGTATATTGCTTATCTGGAACCAGCTGAATATTTGGTGCATGTAAACACAATATATACTTTTCTCTTAGTCCGGACCAAAAACGGATTACATTTTTTTACAAATCGATGTTTTTCAGAGGATTATGTGCTTGATATTTCTAGATTAAAGAACAGGCACTGACCAAGACATCATCTGGTACATTTCCCAACATTGATCTGTCGCATTTACACTGTTTTAGTACGGCTTAAATTGGTGCCTTTTAAGGGGATTCTAATACTTTAGCTACTCAAAGTTTATGGCTTCATATTTACTTTACAGATGTTTACAATATCAACTTTAGGGATTAGGAGTCAATAGGGAAAACAATAATAACAACAACATAATTTTTCATCCAAGAATTAAACAAAGGAAAAGGGAAGTCTGACACCACATCATTTAAAATGTCATCAGTCAGGATCATTTGGTACTTTTAAATGTGATAATTGTAATATATTTGTTTGTATTTTAATGTTTTTTGTCTTGATCGAACAAAACAATCAGTTTCCTCTTGGTCTTCTCTTTGAGATTACACAACATTTGTATATATGTATTTATTCATACATCTTGCTGCTGCTTGCTGACCTCTGTGTGGACGCTTTGCTTCATGCGAGCTAACGTGCTAACAGCTTCTCCGCGGCTAACGTGCTAATGATTAGCTTCTGTGCTAACGTGCTGGCTCTCCATCACCCTGGTGTGTTTACTGAGAGAGAGAGATGTGATGTATCTTCCTCATCTTCCTCTCTCAGTAATCATCCTCCTCCTCTTCCTCACTTTCTCCTCTGTGACCTTTGACCTCTGTTTTCATTGGTTAACCTCCAACCTTTTTTTTTTTCTCCTGCTGGATTGCTCCTCCTCTTTGTCGATGACACGCTTTGTTTTTCATTTTTATATTTATGTTTTTTTATTCTCTCTCTCCTCTGTTGTTTCTCTTTTCCCTTGATCTCTAATCTCCTCCATTATTCTTCCTCTTTTCTCACCTGTGTGTTACCTCCATCTTCATCTTTTTTCGTATTCCCTCCCTTGTACTCCCTTGTATCCTTCCCTCATCGTCTTATTCAATTTTTCTTAACTCTTCCTCATTCCCTTTCCTAATCATTTCCTCTTCTTCTCCCTTGTATCCTTTCCTCATCTCTTTATCTCCCATTCTCCCCCTCTTCCTCAATCCTTTTGCTCCTCCTTTGTTTCCTTCCCTCATCTACTTGTTCCCCTTTCTTCCCTCTTCCTCATTCCTTTTCCTCCTCCTTGTTTCCTCTCGTCTTTGTTCTATCTATTATTTCCTATTTTTTCTTCCTTCCCTTACATCCTTGGCATCCCTCATTCCCTTTCCTCCTCCTCCTCCTCCCTTGTTTCCTCTCATAATTTCCTTTTTTCTCCCTATATCCTTCCCTCACATCCCTCATTCCCTTTCCTCTTCCTCCTTATCCCTTGTTTCCTCCTCCCTTGTTTCCTCTCCTTCACGTATTGTTTTCGGGGGTGCCAGTCCTCCCTCTGCTCGCCCTATGACATCATCCAGAGTCGCCTGCAGCCTCTCAGCGTCACGGTGCAGGCGCTGGTTCCTTCGATACTTCCTCTCCAGACAGGAAACAGGAAGTGGCGGTCTCATCTAAGAACCCCGCCCCTCCTCCCCCTCATTGGTGTCCGTCACCACTCAGACCCCGCCCCCTTCTTGGCAGATCTGGGACCTGATTGGCTCGAGTCTTCTTCACGTGCTCTGCCTCGTTCTGCTGTTCCTCGCCTACAGCTGGAGCGAGCTCACGTAACCGTGGAAACAGACACTTCCTGTCAGCCATGCCCACTTCCTGTCAGTCATCTGAAAGTCCGCCCACTTCTCGTCAGTCATCTAAAAGTCCCACCCACTTACTGTCAATCATCCGAAAGTCCCGCCCACTTCTCGTCAGTCATCAGAAAGTCCCGCCCACTTACTGTCAATCATCCGAAAGTCCCCCCACTTCTCGTCAGTCATCTAAAAGTCCCGCCCACTTACTGTCAATCATCCGAAAGTCCCGCCCCCTTTCTGTCAGTCACCTGAAAGTCCCGCCCACTTACTGTCAGTCATCTAAAAGACCCGCCCACTTACTGACAGTCATCTGAAAGTCCCGCCCACCTCCTGTCAGTCATCTAAAAGTCACGCCCACTAACTGTCAATCATCTGAACGTCCCGCCCACTTCTCAGTCATCTAAAAGTAATCTGAAAGTCCCGCCCACTTACTGTCAGTCATCTAAAAGTCCCGCCCACTTACTGTCAGTCATCTTAAAAGTCCCGCCCACTTACTGTCAGTCATCTAAAAGTCCCGCCCACTTACTGTCAGTCATCTAAAGTCCCGCCCAATTACTGTCAGTCATCTGAAAGTCCCGCCCCTTACTGTCAGTCATCTGTAAGTAGGTCCAGCCCACTTACTGTCAGTCAACTGAAAGTCCCGCCCACTTACTGTCAATCATCTGAAAGTCCCGCCCACTTATTGTCAGTCATCTGTAATTCCCGCCCACTTCTTATCAGTCATTAAAGTCCCGCCCACTTACTGTCAGTCATCTGAAAGTCCCGCCCACTTACTGTCAGTCATCTCAAAGTTCCGCCCACTTACTGTCAGTCATCTGAAAGTCCCGCCCACTTACTGTCACTCATCTGAAAGTCCGCCCACTTACTGTCAGTCATCTGAAAGTTCCGCCCACTTACTGTCAGTCATCTCAAAGTTCCGCCCACTTACTGTCAGTCATCTGAAAGTCCGCCCACTTACTGTCACTCATCTGAAAGTCCCGCCCACTTCGTATTTTTTCACGTTTTTATGCCGCTTTGTAATGACACCATCTTGTATCTTCTTCTTCTGCTGCAGAATAAGCATTTTCATTTGACTGCTTATCTCCTAAAAAACACACAATGGATAGCTACACGTTTTATTGAAATGTGTTAAATATTTGCAACTCATTTTGATGGAAACCTATAGCTACTGTCCCATGAATCAGTATTACAAAAACACATTTCTACCAAGATGACACAGAATAAAGAAAAACAATCAGAAGTGCTGCAGACGTCCAAAATGGCCGCCTAATATCCACTGCATCTTTGTGATTATTGATTAATATTTTCCTTATTGTTCCCGTATTTCAGAATAACTGGACTTCATGAAACTCGGAGCACAAAGCATGTTTTCTATTGTGTGATAAAGAGAGAACGAGCACCTGGAAGCCATATAGATTATTATAATGGGTTTTAAATTCAACATGAATTGTTATTTTTAGACGTTTTTCCTGTGATGTTTTGAAACTTAGAAAATAGAGGAAATGTATTTATTTATTTTGTTATGTATTTATTTATTTATTTACTTATTTACTTATTTATTCATTTATTACTTATTTACCTATTTGTTTACTTATTTATTGAGTTATTTGTCAATTTATTTGTTAATTTATTCATTCTAATCTTAGTTATTTATCTATTAATGCATTTATTTATTCATGTTTTTTGAATTAATGTATTCATTTCGTCCTGCATTTCTTATTATTAATCTCCTGATATGCAATGTGAAAGAGTTAGAGACATTTGAAGGGCTATAGACTCTAGATTTATGAAGTTATATATATTATCTGTTTATCTTAGCGCTCTGTTTGTGATATTGAGAGGGATGTAAACATTCACAGAAACTGAACAAAGACACAAACCAGTGTAAGATAAAAACAAAATGCACTTAAAATGTTAATTTCTGTTCATTATAGACGTGGTTATTTAGGTTTCTGTGAATTACTTCTGGCAGAACATTTACATTACTGTTTCTGTGATGATGTGAATGGATTTAAGGAGGATTATTTCTAAGACTTGTGTACGATATGTGACCGTTAAAGACCGAGGAAATAAATGCAGTTTAGGGATAACGTCTGTTTTAAAGAGTCGCTGTTTACCTCTAATTTGCATGAGTTTACTTGTGTTCTTCAGAATCCTGTTACGTTCCCTTATTGTCTTCAGGGGAAAGGGAAGTAACAACAGGTAGCAAAAAAAAAAGAGGAAACTGATTTGCTAAATATTTAAATATATTATTTAATGAATAGAAAATAAAGAGGGCTCACTTGTTATAAAACAAACTATGGACAACTTCCTTTGGATGTGTTTTAGGGTTTCATATTCAGCAAGAGGAGGACATTTAACACAAAACCTCCAAATATGAGTCTCAAATAACCAGTGGAGGAAATATAAAGTGTTTGAATCCTGTTGCTAGGCAGATCATGTTCTACTACAGCATTTTATTTAACCAGTTAAGCCCCATGCCCCAAGGGTAATACCAAGCTTCTGAATTAGCCCTGAGCGAAAAAATGCTAACGCACTTAGCACAGAACTCACAGTAAAATATCCTTAGTACTTATCGGATCTGCACAAACAAGATATCAGCTAGCAAGCTGAGATTCCACAGATTCTAGAAGTATAAGTATCATAACTGAGCGATCAGAACTCGCGGCAGGAGAAGCAAAACCAGACATCACACAACGTAGCTTTACGGAGCAAACACGGGAAATATGTCTTACCTTTTGCTGTTTCTGATCAAAAGTTGTGTTCACACCGGAATAAGTCCCTGAGGGAGGATTAGCAATGAAGCCGCTGACGTCACTTCTTCTGCTTTGGGTTACTGGCAGGCCGCAAACAACTTCACGGCGTATACTGCCACCCGAAGTCCCCGGCCGGAAGTCCCCGGAGTTGGGGACTGGCTTCGGTAGAAGCCTTCCGAGTAAATCGCCAGAAACGCCGACACCTCCTCATCACTCCACCGCTCCCACGTTTTATTTTGTGTTGCCATAAGTTAGTCGCTCTCCGTTTGTGCGCTGGGCTAATGCTAATAATGCTAACGCGGCGAAAATAAAATGGCGGCTTCACAAAACTTTTTGGGAGTTTTACGGGAAGTGGTTTGCAATCCGCCCAGCCAATCAGAAATGGGAACCTTTTTCTCCCACGAAAGTCCCTGCTCTCTAGCAGGGACTGAAAAGGGGGTGAAAAGGTTCTCATGAACTAAGTTCTAGTTCCGGATTTATTTGGTGTGAACGCACATTTTCGGAACTATATCGGAACTATACTGGGAAAAGTACTCCGGTGTGAAAGCGCTAAAGCTTTTAGTCTTCATTTACGGACACTATCATTTACATTTTTTACTATGTTCAATCTGGATTTACTTTAAAATAAAAAATTCTATATTGATTCTGACTTTTCTACATCCAACTCACAGGTTTATCATTGCTTTGAGAAAAAAGATTATTAATTTACACCTTTTAGAAGTGAAGTTATGGTCATTTGATCTGGGAATTTCATTTTCGAGCCTGAGACCTGGAAAACAGGCTCAGGGCTTAACAGGTTAATTAAGATATACTTTTATGTATTGCTTAGCAGTAAATAGTGATATTTTTATTGCATTTTTGTTAAATAACTTACCCGGTGCAGACTAAACCCTGAACAATGATCACAATAATAGTCAGTAGCCGTAGTTTACTGTACTTTATTGTGATGATGTGTAAAATATGTCCTTTAAAAAAACATAATGGCAGTAATATGTATGTATAAATATATTTGGGAAAATATAAAAGTCAAGTCCTTTGGGTGGGAAGTGTAAATGTGCCTTTTGTTACTAAAAATAAACACAATGCATCTTGTTAATAAATGAAGGTTACAATTATAATGTCCTTAACAAATAAGCTTAACTACATTTTGCAGGAGACGCTTATTGGTATTTATTTTTGGGATTTGGCTAATTCCTGGAATAAAAGTAGTGAAAAGGTGTTTTTGGGCTGTGGCTAATTCCTGGAGTAAAAGTGGTGAAACCGTGTTTTTGCAGCATTAGTGGAGACATTCAAAAGTGTTTAATATGCACAAACACTCCCACGTTTACGTGCATTGTGTCTAAATCCTGTCTCTCTTTCTCTCTTCCTCTTCCTCCCCAGGACAAGCTGTGTCTCCCCCATCACATCCTGGAGGAAAAAGGTCTTGTGAGGCTCGGGGTGACGGTGCATGCGCTGCTGGAGGAAAGGTCCTGCAGACACCTGACGTGAAACACTCACACACACACACACAGGACGCACAGATGTTAAGGGAGATTTAATCACTGAATCCTAAAAGAGTGCCGCACAGATCCAAGTTTCTCTCACCTTTAATTATGATTTTTTTATTAATGAATAAACCCTGATATCCTGCATTTCTTCAGGAGAACACAGGAGAACAAACTGATACCTGGAGGGCGATTTAGTTCTGTTTGACCAAGCATGATGGACTCTTAGGGCCACTTTGAGCAAATTGATAACATTATGAGATTTAAGTGGTTTTTGGGAGTTTAAGGAAACAAGACTAAATAAATTACAAGTTTAAGTCATATAGAAATATGACTTTTTCTCATTAAAAAAGTTGAATTGTCATTTTATTCACTTTTCTCACCATTTTTGGAAATAATCGTCATTTTATTTAGAAAATCCGAGATATCTTTCCCTCTACCGTGGCCCTAAAACTCTGTTGTACGAAAATAAAAGCAGGTTTTTAAAGGTAAATTAGATTTGGTGGATATTATGCAAACCCGTTCTATATTAACAGACTTCTAGTCTTAACGAGGATCTCTTAATCTGTATTTAATCATAAAGATATTTATAATATAAAGAGAACGTGTTTGAGTTTCAAAAAGAAAAACGCCACAAATATTTTCTCTAATATATTTGAGGTATTCCTGTTTCTGTGGAGCTCTGTGCGTGAAACACAAAACACAACAGGTGGTTCTTATTCTCATTAAATCCTCCCTCACGTCTCCTTTAAGGCTTTTTCTGTGAAATCTCTTCAGCAGTTTTTGTTTCCTCGTGAGATTCAGTTTGCTATCGTGCCAAAAGTCAGAAGCTCCTCAGGTCTGTTTCTGCAGGATCCATCCCATAATAATCCAGATTTGTGGGTTGATATGAACAATCCTCCACACTGAGACATTTGACATCAATCACAGCTGTGTTTTAGGGTGGACATTTAACACAAAACCTCCAAATATGAGTCTCAAACAACCAGAAATATAAAGTGTTTGAATCCTGTTGCTAGGCAGATCATGTTCTACTGCATCATTTCATTTAAAGGGGCAGTACGTCATTGTTGGTGTTTATCGTCCTCTGCTGTCACTAGATTATATTTATTGTACACAGCAGTGTACATGAACAGTCATCTAAAAGTCCCGCCCACTTACTGTCAGTTATCTAAAAGTCCCGCCCCCTTTCTGTCAGTCATATAAAAGTCCCGCCCACCTACTGACAGTCATCTATAAGTACCGCCCCCTTTCTGTCAGTCATCTGAAAGTATCGCCCACTTACTGTCAGTCATCTGAAAATCCCGCCCACTTACTGACAGTCATCTAAAAGTCCCGCCCATTACTGACAGTCATCTAAAGTCCCGCCCACTTACTGTCAGTCATCTGAAAGTCCCGCCCACTTACTTGCAGTCATCTGAAAGTCCCGCCTGAAAGTCCCGCCCACTTACTGTCAGTCAACTCTAAGTCCCGCCCACTTAGAGTTGGCGGGACTTTCAGAAAGTCCCGCCTTAAAGTCCCGCCCACTTACTGTCTGTCATCTGAAAGTCCCGCCCACTTACTGTCAGTCATCTGAAAGTCCCGCCCACTTACTGTCAGTCATCTAAAAGTCCCGCCCACTTACTGTCAGTCATCTGAAAGTCCTGCCCACTTACTGTCAGTCATCTAAAAGTCCCGCCCACTTACTGTCAGTCATCTGAAAGTCCCCGCCCACTTAGTGTCAGTCATCTGAAAGTCACGCCCACTTACTGTCAGTCATCTGAAAGTCACGCCCACTTACTGTCAGTCATCTGAAAGTCACGCCCACTTAGTGTCAGTCATCTGAAAGTCACGCCCACTTACTGTCAGTCATCTGAAAGTCACGCCCACTTACTGTCAGTCATCTGAAAGTCACGCCCACTTACTGTCAGTCATCTGAAAGTCCCGCCCACTTACTGTCAGTCATCTGAAAGTCCCGCCCACTTAGTGTCAGTCATCTGAAAGTCACGCCCACTTACTGTCAGTCATCTGAAAGTCACGCCCACTTACTGTCAGTCATCTGAAAGTCACGCCCACTTACTGTCAGTCATCTGAAAGTCACGCCCACTTACTGTCAGTCATCTGAAAGTCACGCCCACTTACTGTAAGTCATCTAAAAGTCCCGCCCACTTACTGTCAGTCATCTGAAAGTCACGCCCACTTACTGTAAGTCATCTAAAAGTCCCGCCCACTTACTGTCAGTCATCTGAAAGTCACGCCCACTTACTGTCAGTCATCTGAAAGTCCCGCCCACTTACTGTAAGTCATCTAAAAGTCCCGCCCACTTACTGTCTTAGATTTGTAAATTTATGAGGGAAAAAACCCACTAATATTCTCCGAGATTAGATTTTTTAATATACAAAAAATTAGTAAAATTCTCTCTAATGATCTGAAGTAGAAACAGTTACAAAAAATCTATATATACTCTTAAATTAAATTAGCAAATGTATTTATAAAATGCTGAAAATTATCTGAGACTAATTAAATACAGCAAACAATCAATACCATATCAAATAAAATCCAGATTAAATTAGGAGGCATTAAATCATCACATGTTTACGTACCGCCCCTTTAAGAACACTCTCTATCGTGCATCATGTTTTTATTTAAATGCAATAAAACACCTTTATTTCCCGACGCTCTGAACCTGCAGGATTTAATGAGCGAGTGAATATTAGTTGTTATTGTTTGTGTGAATACGAAGCAGCTTGGTATCCAAAGCTTTCTCTCCTTATAGATTCAGCAGGTCAATAAAACGAGACGTTTCCACCGGACCATTCAACGGTTGCCAAAACAAACATTTCTCTTTATTTAAATGTGGATATAATAAATCACAAGTATCTCTGCTTCTTGTTTATTTCCCCAGAAAACACCTGAATTATCCACAAGATCACGTGTTTTAATGCCAATAGATCTTGCATTCTGACTCTCTGATAACACACGCACTGGTTTGTATTGATCAGATATAATGTGATTATTATCCTGTGTGAAATAGAAATAAAGCAGCGATATGTCTTCCTTATATTTCTTATATTTCCTGCTGAAAAACAACTCTAGGGTTTTTATTATTATTTATTATAGTTATTTTAGCGTTTCTTACACTGGTTAAATATGCGGTCAAATTTGAGAGGAGAAACATGGAGATTAAATATAAATAATATTATGAGAATAAAGCTTTATTGGGAGTTAAATAAATAGATATAATTCAACATAAAAATGTGAATTAAGTTGAGATTTTATTATTAATTTAAGTGGTTTTTATTATTTTTATAATATTGTATTTAAGCCACATTTTATGGGGAAAAAGCATCTTTATTCTCACAATATTACACATTTCCTTAAATAAATACATTTATTTCTAAACTTTCTTTGTGGTTTTAAAATATGTTTATTACGATTCATATGAAGTCAGAATGGATCATATTTGGAGATTTGGTTGTAATTTTATTGGTGAAATCAGGAGTAAAACGTGATGAAAAACGTTAAATTAAGCTGGTTTTTGCTCCACAGTTCTGCTCACAGAATCTGCACTTTAATAAACTTTAATACACTTTATTTATATCTTTGTTTTGGCAACTGAGGGAATCTGAAATGAGAGTTTTGAAATGTGTAAATAATCCCTGCTGAGTTTGTAAATAAATCTTTCCTGTTTTCTCCGTTTTGTACTTTTCTGAGCGAGGAGGAGGAGATGTATTTAGATGTGACTTTGTGAACCTTTTGTAGCGTTTGTTGTTCAGCAGAATGCATGTTCCTCGAGCTGCTGAGAGATCTGTGAAGAACGCTCCAGAGACGCCTCAGACTGATCCCCTGCTTCCTCTACACAATATGAGAGGGGACATATTATTTAGAGTCCTCTTCTTCCTGTCTCTTCCACATCAACATGTGTCCCCTCTTCTTCCTGTCTCTTCCACATCAACATGTGTCCCCTCTTCTTCATGTCTCTTCTACATCAACATGTGTCCCCTTCTTTCATGTCTCTTCTACATCAACATGTGTCCCCTCTTCTTCATGTCTCTTCTACATCAACATGTGTCCCCTCTTCTTCACGTCTCTTCTACATCAACATGTGTCCCCTCTTCTTCACGTCTCTTCTACATCAACATGTGTCCCCTCTTCTCCATGTCTCTTCTACATCAACATGTGTCCCCTCTTCTGCATGTCTCTTCTACATCAACATGTGTCCCCTCTTCTTCATGTCTCTTCTACATCAACATGTGTCCCCTCTTCTGCATGTCTCTTCTACATCAACATGTGTCCCCTCTTCTTCATGTCTCTTCTACATCAACATGTGTCCCCTCTTCTTCATGTCTCTTCTACATCAACATGTGTCCCCTCTTCTTCATGTCTCTTCTACATCAACATGTGTCCCCTCTTCTGCATGTCTTCTACATCAACATGTGTCCCCTCTTCTTCATGTCTCTTCTACATCAACATGTGTCCCCTCTTCTTCATGTCTCTTCTACATCAACATGTGTCCCCTCTTCTTCATGTCTCTTCTACATCAACATGTGTCCCCTCTTCTTCATGTCTCTTCTACATCACCATGTGTCCCCTCTGTGTAAAGAGACTCTGAAAGTTTCAGGAACAAAGATTCTCTCTCTTTTTCTCCTGATCCATTTCTATAAAAACCTGTCTGAAAATGAGCTGATCAGATTTTGGCCACTTGATGATGTCATAACGATGTTTTGTCTTGTGTAACCATTAGCCAATCAGCAACCAAGGTAACCCCCCTTATCACCTGAATGTCCTCCTAAGTTATTATTATTATAGTTATTTAATAAAAAATAATAATATCAAACAAAATATTACTATTAACTTTATTGTGAAATTAAAACAACGGTAAAAGAATAGTTTCCGGTCTATTCTGAGGCCCGATCTCTGTAGATAAATAAAGAACTACGACAGATGTGTAATATTTAATGCAGCCGAACCATTTATTACAATGCATGCATGTGATGACTTTCAAAGAGTAAAGCAAGCACTGCTGAATAAAGTATGATTTTATCTTTTACGAAACGTTTTTTTCATATGGAATGCAGTTGGAGGTCAACCAATCACAGAGCTTGAGGACTAATCACGGGGTTTGTCGAGCAAAGCGGAACGATAGCTGAGGATTCTGGGTAGTGTAGTGTCTTCTGCCATCCTAAACTCCGAAAAGATATTTGTTTCTCCGGATCGAAGGGGAAAAATACAAAAGCATTGCACACAATTTAAACCAATCAATGTTGTGTAATTAACAAGGATAATCTGGTGTTTTTGAGTTGATGAGTAGTGCAGATATCACTGTAAAATCAATCGACAATGTTACAACCCGGCTCTTGGGCTGCAACAAAAAGCTGGGAGGCGAGACGAGGGGTCTGAAAGTATAACAATCCTTTATTTAGTGGACACCAAAAAGACAGCCGCGAAGCTCACACGGGGAGTGTGCGAGAGGAATGAGAGGCCTCCCGTAACGCGATGGGCCGTCTTATAGCACCTGCCCCGGCGCAGCTCGTCAGTCCAGAATCATCCGAGAGCACTGGAACCTGCAGACAAGGGAGAGAGAGACCACGGAACGCCTAGTGGCGTGGAGGGGTCGTCACAACAGTACGGAGAATACTTATTTCCGGATGTAAAATCCTCCGTTATCCAATGGGAATGGACGCTCACATTGCCTTTAACTGCCGCTGACATGGACCGATGCGGTGCTTCCCTGAGCGTCAAATACCGCCGCCGATGGGAATACATTGCAATCAGTTGAAAGCTCTTTGCGTCCGTTTATGAAGCTGAAGGAGACTCGCCGCGTCACAACTGCACGCCATAGGACCCTGACCAAGCGTCGCTCCATAGGACCCTGACCAAGCGTCGCTCCTGGACGTTCAGGGAGTGAGAATGTGTTGGATCACGCACACCTGTGCCTTATATACCCGTGCGTGCCAGTTCTACTGGTGTGTCTTACATAATTATCCATGTCATCTGTCAGGTGGGGACATTCCCCCATACATATGGAATATGTAGCTGGGTGGAGAGATAGTCTGTTCACTCAGAGAACAACGGTTACAATGTAACCTACAGTTATCTGCCAGCCAGAGGTGAGCTGTTGAAAAGTGCATTGTATCTAGAGTAAGCCAGCTGTTATTGACAATCCCTGAAAGTTTCCATCTGTAATTTCGTGGAAGGTAATATTTTTGAAAATAAACATTTTGACCCAAGACCACAAGAAAAACTGTCAAGTTTGGTCCTAAAGGTGAATGTCCGGTTTCAGGCCCGCTTTTTGTGTATTATATTTGGTTATTTAGTGTTTATTATACTTCTATCATAGATACATTAAAATTGTTAATGCAAACCACTTTCTTTTAAAAACAGCACATTCACACTAAACCTGCATGGAAAGGAAATCAGTGCTGCGATAGATTACCTCTACGGGGTTTAATTATTAGATCGGTCACAACATTTGCAGAAACATGCAGGAACCAGCAGGTGGCAGCAGAACCAAACCGTTGTTGTTGGGGGGGGGGGGGGGGGTTCTCTGTGAACTGCTTTTCTGCACACACCTCCAGTGCCGATTCTAGAGTCAGTGGGAGCCCTAGGCAAACATCCACTGGGGGCCCCTCGAACCAGCTTCATCACCACGCACAGCCGACAGCATGCTTCAAGGTTCAACTAACATGTTCCAAATGGCAAACAATAGCATTTAATTTAAGTAAAGGTGAAAAAGCAGGGACTCACATGGCTGTAGACTGTTGTTTATTGAATATATTACATCATCATTACATTTGTATTATAGTAACAAAGGGTGAATGCTTCACAACAACATATTAAAACACAATGACAACAGTAAGTGGTTTAACATCACAATGCCTAGCATACAGTACACCTGAAATCCTGTCAAATCTACTTTTTATGAGGATATGTTAAAAAAAATACATTTTAATATTGACCTTAAATATGCATGAAGAGGCAGCACATAATATGTGTTCTAACTTTAAATCTATTACATTTAACGGAATAGTAATATTTTAACATTTGAGGGGAATTCAAGCCAAATCTGAGTTAAATCAAATATATACAATATTGTTGTTGTCCTTTATGTTGATCTCTATCTATGCATATATCCCTTTAAATAATTATTATAGGAAACACAATCTAACATGGTCAACATATTCCTTTTAAATTTCAGCAGCAGGACCCTTCTTCAGAAATCTTAATATGACTCCTTTGATTTGAGGCAGACCCAGGCCATAAACTATAGGGTTATTGAGGGGGGAATGATCAGATACTCTAAAGACAAAATAACTGTGATGCTTGGATTTAGTTTATCAGCCTCAAATCGAGTCAAAGACAACTCGCAGAAGAGAGAGATGGAGTAGGTCATAAAGGAGATGATGTGAGGCAGGCAGGTTTGTAACGCCTTTCCTCTGAATTCAGACGATCTCCTCCTGCAGACCAGCAGAATCCGTAGATATGTGTACAGGACGAAGAATAGGGGATGAAGATGTGTCACCGCAAAATGACCAGCTATGTTGTTGAGTGGTGTCCACACAGGAGAGCTGCACCACAGGCCAGTTAGAGCAGAAAATCCTGTGCAGTTTATTTCCACACAGCGGTAATTTAACAGTAAGATAGAGAAGAAGCCATATACACTGGGTAGAAAACAGCAACAAGCACAAGAAACTGTACCTTCTGAAACGTCATTTTACTGTAGTGTAAGGGCTGACAGATAGCAATGAATCTATCGTAGGCCATGATGGTGAGGATGGTCAGCTCACAGGAAGCATAGGTGTAAATAACATACACTGAATAAAGCATAATGGACGTGAGACCAAATGAGAGTCAGAGAGGATGTCCTGCAGGAACCTGGGGAAGAATCCAGCTGAGCCACAGAGAGTTTAAACACAGACAGCTGATGAAAATATACATGGGCTGATGCAGAGACTTCTCCAGGAACACTGCCAGAATAATGACCATGTTAGCAGAGACTATAGTCACATAGATGAACAGACACAAGATGAAGAACAGGTATCTGAGGGGCCCAAAGTCTGCAAACAGAGTGAACTGAAAGTAGGGAGGGTTCAGGCTGCTGTTGCTCTTCATGTCTGCACCAAAGAGAGGAACAATGCAGGAACTGGAAATGAGATGTTGTTAGCTACATTTCAGATATTAATACAAAATCAGCCTGCGTGCAATCTCCTACAGTTGTATGTGACCATGTTAAATATAACATCTGGGAAAATCTCACCTCCACATACAGTAGTTCACAGACTTATTCAGGCTCTCTATATCTGCGAAGAAAGGGGGAATATAAATGCACAATAAAGGAAATGTTCAGAGGAAAATGTGGTAATTCAACACCTACAGTAATACAAAAACACAATAAGCCTGCATGCATGTGAATTGCGACCTTCCTAACACTTGTACTTGACAATATTGAATTTAACTTCAGGTAGCTAGAGAAGAGAAGCACACAAATTAAGGGCAGGAAAAAAGTCTCATAAACTACATGAACCACCAAGATGGTAATTCGCATTGATTTAAACATTATTTCACACTCTTACACATTGCCTCCTTCATGTTTGGAAGTTGGCCTAAACAGAGAACACATTCATAGAAAGAACAAGAGTTATAGAAAGGAGATGAAAGACTTAAGGAAAGGTCACAAGCAGACAATAATCAATATAATCACATTTGAAGTAAGTCAAATATAAGTGAGAATATATTCTTTCCTTATGTTAAATACATATATGTGCACAAATACTTGCAAGCAGAAGCAGTATACACATTTATACAGTATGATTATCTACCTGTGTTAAGGTACTAACAATAAAACAACATATGTTACTCAATATTAATATATTAATATTAATACAAAATCAGCCTGCATGCATGTGAATTGTAAAATCTCCTAGGGTTGTACGTGACAATATTGTGCTGGGAATATCTCACCTCCACACACACTACATGCAGCAAAGATCTGGCATTTCTCAGTTATTCAAACAGGAGTTCACAGACTTACTCAGGCTTTCTATATCTGGAAGAAAGGAGGGAATATAAATGCAAAATGTCCTAATTCAAACATACAATAAGAAAAAACCACAATAACCTGCATGCATGTGAATGGCAAACGTTCACAGTTGGACCTGACAATAGTACATATAAATTCCAAGTAACTGAAGAAGTAATGTACACAAAATAAGACCCTCTCATAAACTACATGCACCACAATCCTGG
The DNA here is from genome assembly GCA_011823955.1 of Dissostichus mawsoni. NCBI lineage: Eukaryota > Metazoa > Chordata > Actinopteri > Perciformes > Nototheniidae > Dissostichus > Dissostichus mawsoni. The sequence continues at coordinate 35,543,259 of JAAKFY010000018.1, forward strand.
CATTTCTCAGTTATTGAAACAGTATTTCACTCACATTTAAAATGTTTGTGTTTGCACCTAAAGCAAAAAGAGAGATGCATTCAAAGATCAACCGGTAAAGGAAAGGAGAGGAAGACATGAAATAAAGGCTAAACTTGCCCTAGCCAGCATATAGTATCATCACATTGAAGGATAATGTAAGTGAGAATATTCCATAGCATATACAGTATGTTAATCAATGCTTGCATAAGAATAACATATTAAATGAATTCAACACTTTCAGTACATCAGTACATTGAAATACACTCATACTACACTCAAAGCTTTCAATATAATGAGGACAACTATTAAAGAGATCCACAGCCTGTAGTGTGTTTTACAATAGTTAGACAACTGGAACAAACAACAACAATTACATTTTAAGATTCAACGTAGGTACTAACAATAAAACAACGTATGTAACTCGGCTTGTTAGTGAGAGCTTTGACATGATGAGATGAAGCCCCCCCTGTAATGATCCACTCTGAAGAAGCTGGACACTTTATGTTTGTCTGCCGCAAGGATGCAGTGTGTGTGTGTGTGTGTGTGTGTGTGTGTGTGTGTGTGTGTGTGTGTGTGTGTGTGTGTGTGTGTGTGTGTGTGTGTGTGTGTGTGTGTGTGTGTGTGTGTGTTTGTGTGTGTGGGCCCACTAAAGACCCTCATTACATCAGCTTCTGTGGACACTGTTGTCATCTGAATACATTGCATCATATTACCTAGGTGCAAACTCACACACCCACACACACACACACACACACACACACACACACCCACACACACACACACACACACACACACACACACACACACACACAGACTTCTAATCACTTTGTATGTTGACCAACTAATTGTTGTTTATCGTCATTAGATAACACATTGCATGCTGGGATAATAGATGTGAAGTTTGAAGGTTATTCTCAGATAAACCTTTGGAAATGTCGTGCTTTGTTAACGTCTGTCTTTCCAAACAAGCGACCCCCCCAGTGAGAGTCTCTCCAAAGCTAAAAGTGGACTTTAACCTTTCCCAGTCCCTCGTTGTAATCCAGAGGTGAACTAAAAACAGTTCTTAAAAGACTTTCAGTTTTGGTACTTCTAATTATACACTGTGATATTACAACTTTTATTTAAGCTAAAGTTCTTGGAAGAACTTCTCCCACCTGTGTGTGTGTGTGTGTGTGTGTGTGTGTGTGTGTGTTGTGTGTGTTGTGGTGTGTGTGTGTGTGTTGTGTGTGTGTGTGTGTGTGTGGTGTGTGGTGTGTGTGTGTGTGTGTGGTGTGTGTGTGTGTGTGCTCTCAGTAATATGATGCAATGTATTCAGATCACAGCCGTGTCCACAGAAGCTGATGTAATGAGGGTCTTTAGAGCCCCTCCCCCCCCTCTCCGGACTACAGCCAGTGTACAAAGAGCTAATTATGACCCAGTGGTCACAGTGAGTCTGGGGGGGGGGGGGGGGCTCTCTGTTGTCACAAACACAACACACACTCACCTGAGCTGCTGAGTAGCTGAGGTGATTATCTCAGTAATTGGTCCGAGGCGGTCAACAGCTCGGTGTCTCCTTAGTCCTCTGAGGAGAGAAACTTTGGCCTGTTAGCAAACACATTAACAACAACTTTATAAGATCATTTAATATAAGAAACGGTTATATAATATACAGAGTAACACAAAATAATATGATGTAACACGTTATAATAATTAACATAAATAATAATAAAGTGAGACTTAATGATGTTTTCTGTAATCCACTCAAACATCCAAAATCCATATTAAGGGTTACGTTTTACTGTCTTTGTCTGTCTCACACACACACACACACACACACACACACACACACACACACACACACACACACACACACACACACACACACACACACACACACGTGGTGATATCTGTTAGTTTATTTTTTACCCTATTCTCCTGTAGTGTGTACAACATGTATGAGTTTTACAATCCACCTCTCTCCTCCTCAGAAGTCTCCACGTCAGTGTCACTTACTGTGCATCCTTCCTCTGCATATTGTGAGGCTTCTTACACACACAGACTGCCTATCATTGAAAAGCTTAAAATATAATATACCGGTCACATCCTCATGATGCTGATGGCAAACACTCTACCGATGCAATAGGGAACATTCTGAATGCCTCATCAAATGGCCTTCATAAAGATCTCATTTGCATCAGAATCAGAATCAGAAGTCCTTTATTTGTCCCGCATCGTGGAAATGTTCATGAACAGCAGATCGTGCAGGTAAGGTCAAGAAAAAAATAAAAGAATGGCTAAGTATGCACACGTTATTAATAACACAATAAGTCAAAAACAATATAACAGACATGTACGCCATGTTAATAAAAGTAGCAGTAGGAGGGTATATTGCACAAAGTATTGTATATTTTTAATTGGAGGATAAAAACCTCTTTATTGGTCACAAATACATTTAAAAAGCACACACAGTGAAATGTGGTCTCTGCTTGTAACCCATCCTAGTATAGCTATTGAGCGGGCCCTCTCCAATAGCAGTCCACACTCCATTTTTAGGTCTGTTCGGGGACTTGAACCCACAACCCTACGGCAGTTATTGCACATCAGAAGTCTGGTAGCTCTGTGTACAAATGTGCAAAATAATCTGAGGGTTGTCTGAAGATAAAAAAGTGAACATCTCGTTTAATATCCAAGATGTACAGACATATTTAGCTGTATAAGTTTTGACCTGTACGAAGACAGAACATTTGTAGATACAGCTTTGGGTCTCCAGAACATTTGCTCAGAAAAGCTAAAGTGAAAAGTAACAAATAAAATAATAAAAATCTTGATCTCTAACGAGGGGTTACATATGGTAACCCTTGTTATATAAGCACAGGCGGAGCCCTCTACTGGACTCTATGGGTACTACCTTATCATGCAAGCATTCACCTACTGAGACTTCTATAGACGTAGCCGCCCCGGGGCGGGCCTACCTGAATGCGCACGCATCTCACCGTATAAAAGGAGACCTCGCCTCCTGACCGTCATCCTACACCTCTCTTCAGCGAGCGGTATAGGACAGACCCGAGTAGAGGGCTCCGACTGTGCTTATATAACAAGGGTTACCATACGTAACCCTCGTTAAATCTCTCACAGGCTCCGCCCTCTACTGGACTCTATGGGTACAGTGGGCGGAGCCCCGATGTATACACGCGCTGTCGTCCAACAACACCATTCCACCTCACTGTCCCTGACCGGCTTTAGCAGCCGCTGCGCCACTCACCTCTCCCTCGGTTGTAACCGTGGAGAAGTCCGGGCTGCGGCTGACAGAGCACACCCTGACGCGCTTTCCTCACGAAAGTGTGCCCGGAAACAGTGCTGAGGGCTCCCTCTATGCACCACCTCTCCCAAGTCCCTAAGGAGCACGGGGAGAGCGCAAGTGCCCCCATGTCCCCACACTCAGACACTGACCCCGTGCAGAGTGTGTGCAGACTATAGTGTGGAGGGCTCTCCCCCCCTGCCCCCAGGCAGGTGAGGCGAGCTCTCCAGCCCCGTAAGGGCCCAGTGCCCACTATGTTCCCCCGCGACCCTCCAGGGGCCCGTAAAAAAACGTAAGCGCATTTACACCCTCCTCACCAGTCCTGTGCTGCCCAGCAAGCACAGACGCGGAGAAAGAGCCAGACATATCCAAGAGATAAAACTTTATGTAGGGGCCTGGCATTGACCAAGACGCCGCCGTGCATATATCCTCCACACTCACACCGTTGAATAAAGCTGTTGATGCAGCCACAGCCCGTGTGGAGTGTGCACGGACCCCCGCGGGGCAGGCTCTCCCTGCCTGTCCGTAGGCGTCCGTAGGGCCAGTTAACCCGCTCCCGAAGCACACAAACAGCTGTTCAGTGCATCTAAGGGCAGCCGTGCGCTCCACATAACATGCTAGCGCATGCACGGGCAGAGGAGGTGCAATTTAGCTTCCCTGGCCCCAATATGGGGTGGAAGACTAAAACCCCCCAACTGAATAGCCCTCGACCTGAACGCACTCCTTAGGCTCTTGGGCACAAAGGAGGGGTTCGGTCTGAGTGTCGCCCGCTCCGGTCACCCCGAATCAACAAGCAACTCGGGTGCACCGACAGAGCGGTTAGCTCGGACACTCTCTTGGCTGACGTTAAGGCAAGTAGCAACGCTGTCTTCCACGACAGTGCTTTCAGGGAGGAGAGCTCCAGAGGCTCAAACGGTTCTGTGATCAGAGCCTCAAGCACCAGCGGCAGGTCCCACTGCGGGGCGGAGGCGTGCACTACTGGGTGCAGCCTCCTGACCCCCTGTAAAAACCGCGACATCAGTGGATGAGAAAAGGCTGACCTGCCGTCAAATCCCTCATGGCAGGACGAGATGGCTGCTGCATACACTTTCACCGTGGAATGCCAAGCCCTCTGTCCACCAGTAACTGTAAGAAGGATAAAATAGAGCCCAACTCACAAGATACAGTAGGGGCTCTATTCTCCGCTCCTCACACCATCGCTGGAATCCCAGCCACTTTGGCCTGTAACAGGCTGTGGTGGATCCTGCTCTAGCTGCCTGGATAGACTGAATAACTCTGTCAGACAATCCACCCTGTCTCAGCCTGTCCCTCTCAGGAGCCAAGCCTGGAGAGGACGGCCCAGAGTGGGTAAGGGAATGCTCCGGTTTTTGGACAAAATTAACATGAGATCCCTCCGGTCATTGTACGTACTTCTTCTCACTGGAATATTAACGGTCAGATTGAATACAAAACAGACCCCATTTCTCCGGCCAATGACGGGAGAGTTTTGAAAGTGACAAAACACTGTTCCATATATTTAAAAACACTTAAACAATTAAACAATGTTTACCCAGGATTCAGGCACCTTCCTGGCTTGTAAAATGCGGTGATGCGCCCTGGAGGTATCAGACTATTTAAACCATGTATACCCAGGATTCAATCACTTTTCCTGGCTTGTAAAGTGCAGTGATGCGCCCTGGTAGTATCAGACTATTTTAAACAACTTTTCCCCGCCTTTCAAACACTTATTCCTGGGTTTTAGCCTGTCATTTTGCAGGATATCATTTAACATTGACCCTCTCCTGAAAATGTACATATTCTGTGCATTTCCAGGAGAGGTTTAATGTTAAATGATATCCTGCAAAATGACAGGCTAACACTCTCTTTCAGACGTTTAAAAAACACTTTATTAAACAGGTGACAATAAGAAAAAGTATCTGAAAATAGTGCCTCAGACATGCACCCAGAGACCCAGAGACCCAGGGTGCGGTGCAGCACCGCGCTGTCTTACCAGAGAACAGGGCTCTGATCAGGGCTTAAGTCACTGCTGTTAGCAGGGTATGACACTCACAGACACCCAGAGACCCAGAGACCCATAGACCCAGAGACCCAGAGACCCAGGGTGCAGTGCAGCACCCAGAGACCCAGGACCCAGAGACCCAGAGACCCAGGGTGCAGTGCAGCACCCAGAGACCCATAGACCATAGAGCCAGAGACCCATAGACCCAGAGACCCAGGGTGCGGTGCAGCACCCATTGACCCAGAGACCCAGAGACCCAGGGTGCGGTGCAGCACCCAGAGACCCAGAGACCCAGAGACCCAGGGTGCGGTGCAGCACCCATAGACCCAGGGACCCAGAGACCTCAGAGACCCAGGGTGCGGTGCAGCACCCAGAGACCCAGAGACCCAGAGACCCAGAGACCCAGGGTGCGGTGCAGCACCTAGAGACCCAGCATTTCCAGGAGAGGTTTAATGTTAAATGATATCCTGCAAAATGACAGGCTAACACTCTCTTCCAGACATTTAAAAACACTTTTCCCGACCATTTAAACATTATTTCTGCCTTGTAAAGTGAGGTTCTCTCCACACTTTCTTCCCCCTCTTCCTCCAGGTGCTGCAGCAGCAGCAGCAGCAGCAGCAGCAGCAGCCTGGTTCTCTGGGTACTATATGTCCATATTTAAGACAGTTTCCCTGCATTTTAATCACTATTTCTGCCTTGGAAAGTGAGGTTTTCGCCACACTTTTCCCCTAAAATGATTTTCATTTGCTTTAATCAGGCGTTTTAACACTTTTTTCCATGAAAATGATTTTTAATCACTATCATGGGGCTATATAAATCCAATTCCGGGTAATTCCGAGCACAATTGTACCTTTTACTATTTAAATGTATTTGTATTATATTTATTTGGGCTAGGAAAGTGACATATCTGGGTGATTTTGTCAGTTTATGGACAAACAAATCCTGGAGGTTCCAAGCCGAATTTGGGTGCTCACAGGCGGCCTGCCATGCGCACCCACCCGTGTAAATACAAAAGAAGTGAAGAAAATGCTTAATTATATCTTAAAATAATCAAAATGAAGTTTTGAAAAAAAATTACTAAGTGCCAACGGAGAAGGGGGAAAAACGGCCCGAAGCGCCAAACACCTGAGCTTTTTCGAGCCCTTCTCCGTTGGCACTTAGTCATTTTAAGAACTATCCTGGTTCTCACAAAAGTTGTTTTGACTCTGGAGGAATGTGAGGGGAGTTGACAGGGGACTCTGCGGCCTCACCATGAACCTAAAACGGACTAATATTGATGGCTCGAGACCCCCCACCCTGGTTCTAATAAAAGTGATTTTGCCAATTATGAACCACAGAGTGAATGTGTACACCTGGAGGATAGGACCGAGAGATGACAGACTCTCTGGCCGCCTCAAAAGTCACTATTGTCGGACACTTTCTTTGCTTTACCCCGGTTCTATTTCCTGCTGGGGTACAGCCTGGTTCCGGGGCACCCCAAACCCTCTCATGGTCGGGGCACCATGAATTGATGCATCGGACCCAATGTTGCCATCACCAGCCCCGCGTTGGTGCAGAGGTGGGACCATTTAACCCGGTGGTAACCCAAGACCTCCCTTGGTCCGTGCACCATGAATCGAAGCATCGGACCCAGTGTTGCAATCACCGGTCACGCTAACGCATATAAACGTGGAAATAGAACAGAATTTTAATCAAATTCATTGTGTCTGTTTTAGTAAGGATGTCTTCCGAATGCCCGGTGTGCAGAATCTTCTATCTGGCGTTGAACAAGCACCTTAAGCACAAACATGCAGTGCGGAACTTGGAGGAGAGAGGGATCATTCTGAAAATGGCCAGTGGCAGGATAAATGTTCGGACCAAACCCTGTCCAATCACAGGGTGTTCGTATGCTGGGAAGAGACTGGACCGTCATGTCACTCAGAAGGATGCCCTCATTGATGAGGTGAAGACCCTGCGCTCCAGCTGAAAAAGGAGCTAAAACCCAGGAAGCAGAGTGCCACTGCTGCTGTGCTTGAGGAAGAGGAAGAATGTATACGATTTAAGGGCCTGGCAATCCCAAGTACCTCCGGCATAAACACAGTAGCCTCAGGCAGCAATACCCCTCTCAAGATCCGGGTCAAAACTGTCATGCAGTCCCCAGAAGCCTCCGGTAGTGAGACCCGTGTCAATACCCCGGTCAAGACTGTCATGCAGTCCCCAGAAGCCTCCGGCAGCAATACCCTCTCAAGATCCCGGTCAAGACTGTCTTGCAGTCCCCAGTAGCCTCCGGTAGCGAGACCCCTGTATTCCAGAAGACCCGTGCGTCTGTCTACAATAAGCTGAAAGCTAAGCTGGCTAAGGACTCACCCTCTCCCCAAAATCACTGGTCCACTGGGAAAGGACGGGGGAATACCATGCGTGATATCACGTTCCCTAAAAGCATGGAGGAGTACCTTCAGACATACAGGGATCATTGTGAGGGTGTCGCTCCGACAGTAAAACAGAAAGAAAATGGTAATTCGAAGGTCAGCCGGATAAAGTACTTCCTCGCATTCATGGCCCATGGTTCTAACCGGCTGTCAGACTGGCTGTTCCTAAAAGACATGAAGAAGATCCGTGGCTGGAGCAAGTATCTTTCAAAGTCGGGCCGGGCAGTCACAACATCAGTGTTGTTCCTGAAGAATGTGAACCACTTCATGGGGTACATGTATGAGTCAAAACCCCGGGGGTGCAGGCTCACCCAGTCTGATATGACCCACATAATCAGAGAGGTGAAAGCCAACATGAACAACTTGAAGAAGGCAGTCACTGTCCACCAGTTTAAGGTGAAGAGGAACAAACTGGATCGTCTGCCAAGCCAGGCGGAGCTTCTCGCCGCCATGGCGGCCGCTGAGAAGCGCATCCCGGAGCTCCTGGACCTGATGACCAGCAAGCCGACCTCAATCACCCAGTACCTGCTCTATGGCTATCTCACCCTCCATTGGAGCCTACTGTATGGCCACCTTCCAGGCGTGTACGCAAACATGACCAATACTGAGGTCTTAGAGGCGGACAAAAGGGGAACTGCTAAGGGCTACATCATCAACGTACAGGATCACAAGAAGGCCAAGACATTTGGTGAAGCACAGCTGGCGCATACAGTAAAGGAGTTTAGTTGGGTCATGCGGTGGATGGGGATAAAAGAGGGATTGCTGGGCCCTCAGAATGAATTCTTCCTTTTCACAACGGGGAAGTTGGCCTCCAAGAACCGCGAACACTCACTTGAAGAGGGCATGGGCTGATGCTGGGCTAGAAACAGCCGTCACCTTCACAATCCTGCGCACTGCCCTGGCTGACAATATCGAGCATCACCAAGATCCAGCAAGCCGGTCGATTCTCGCCAGGTTCATGTGTCACGACATAACCACGGCTGACCGGTTCTACGCTAATGCGCCTGGAATAAAGGAGGCATTGAAAATCCGCTCAATGTTCAGGGCGTCATCGGTTGCGGCAGCAACCGAAGAGGGCTCCGGGGCTGAGAGCAGCAGACAAGACCCCAACGATACCTCTTCTTCAGAGCATGAGCAACCTGATGGGTCATTGGAGCGGGAGTGGGAGCAGCAGCGGACGCGGAAGCGGGGGGGAAAGAGGCCAATGAAGTCGGGACCGGGGCCGGTTGACACTCCTGAGGAGGGGGCCGTGGACTCAACCTGTTTGCCCTGGTGCACCGTACGAATTAGACGCCTAATATGGTCCCCGGGCCCCCGCTAAACATTGGGAGTATTTATACCGTGTATAACTGTATAAATACTGCTGTATAAATGTGTAACTGTTATGTATACTGTTTATAGTGTTTTTGTTAAAATAAAAACATTGTTATAATTAAATAAATATTAAATATAACCTTGAAGGTTCCCAGGGGCAGATAAAGTGCCACTTTCCATCAGCACCGGGGAGGCACTCTCCTTGGTGCTGAACCCTGTGATGAGCGCTCAAGTGTTGGCGGAGGAGGTGTAAGCCAGAGGAGGGTGAAAAAAAGTTAAAGTGTTTGAACCTCCAGCCCAGAAGGGGGGTGGTGGTGCCAATAAGAAGGCCGAATTTAGATGCTGAGGGGTGGGCTGCATTAAGGTTAGCAGGGGCATGAGAACATCCTCCACAGGAGGGGTGGTGGTGCCGTGAAGAAGGACGAATATGGATGCTGATGGGCGGACAGTAAAGCACCACAAAATCCACCCCCCTTTTAGGGTCACCAGGGGCACGAGGTTCTGGAGGGTGTGAACATCTGGGTTTAGTCCGTGGGGGAGTGCTTAAGTGCGGGTCCCCGGGCACTCACGGTGTGCATGGTTATGGAAGTGCACATGTTAGGGACACATGCTGGAGGTCATTAGTCCGTCCTTTGGTGGTCTGTGAGCGTCCAAAGAGCGGGACTTTTCCCGGTCTCTGTCCTGGTTGTCTGAAATAACCTGTTTGCCCACATTAGTGATACATGCTGGACATCATTTGTCCGTCCTTTGGGGGTCTGTGAGCGGCCAAAGAGAGGTGCTTTTCCCGGTCTCTGTCCTGGATGTCTGAAATATCCTAAGTGCCCACATTAGTGAGACATGCTGGAGATCATTTGTCCGTCCTTTGGGGGTCTGTGAGCGTCCAAAGAGAGGGACTTTTCCCGGTCTCTGTCCTGGTTTTCTGAAATAACCTGTTTGCCCACATTAGTGATACATGCTGGACATCATTTGTCCGTCCTTTGGGGGTCTGTGAGCGGCCAAAGAGAGGTGCAATTACTGGTCTCTGGCCTGGATGTCTGAAATATCCTAAGTGCCCACATTAGTGAGACATGCTGGAGATCATTTGTCCGTCCTTTGGGGGTCTGTGAGCGTCCAAAGAGAGGGACTTTTCCCGATCTCTGTCCTGGATGTCTGAAATAACCTGTTTGCCCACATTAGTGAGACATGCTGGAGATCATTTGTCCGTCCTTTGGGGGTCTGTGAGGATCCAAAGAGAGGGACTTTTCCCGGTCTCTGTCCTGGATGTCTGAAATAACCTGTTTGCCCACATTAGTGATACATGCTGGACATCATTTGTCCGTCCTTTGGGGTCTGTGAGCGGCCAAAGAGAGGTGCAATTACTGGTCTCTGTCCTGGATGTCTGAAATATCCTAAGTGCCCACATTAGTGAGACATGCTGGAGATCATTTGTCCGTCCTTTGGGGGTCTGTGAGCATCCAAAGAGAGGGACTTTTCCCGGTCTCTGTCCTGGATGTCTGAAATAACCTGTTTGCCCACATTAGTGATACATGCTGGACATTATTTGTCCGTCCTTTGGGGGTCTGTGAGCGGCCAAAGAGAGGTGCTTTTCCCGGTCTCTGTCCTGGATGTCTGAAATATCCTAAGTGCCCACATTAGTGATACATGCTGGACATCATTTGTCGTCCTTTGGGGGTCTGTGAGCGGCCAGAGAGAGGGACTTTTCCCGGTCTCTGTCCTGGATGTCTGAAATAACCTGTTTGCCCACATTAGTGATACATGCTGGACATCATTTGTCCGTCCTTTGGGGTCTGTGAGCGGCCAAAGAGAGGTGCAATTACTGGTCTCTGTCCTGGATGTCTGAAATATCCTAAGTGCCTACATTAGTGAGACATGCTGTAGGTCTTTAGTCCGTCTTTTAGGGGTCTTTGAGCCGCCAAAGAGGTTACATTTTCTGCACAGCCTGCTTTCTGGGTTCACAGGTTCACTCTGCCTCTATTTACACCACTTTTCCCAACGTTTCAAACACTTTTCCTGGGTCAAATTAGGTCTGTCACTTTGGGTAACCGCACCACTCTCGGACGTCACCCGAGAGTGGACGTCCATTATTTGTAAGGCCTCTCAGTGGGGTTATTTACTAACTCCAGGAAAGAGACCGGGAAATACACCTCCTTTGGCTGCTCCAAGACACCCAAAGGATGGACTAAACACCTCCAGCATGTGTCCCTAACATGAGCACTTAGGTTATTTACTACCTCCAGGAAAGAGACTGGGAAATACACCTCTCTTTGGCGGCTCCAAGACACCCAAAGGATGGACTAAACACCTCCAGCATGTGTCCCTAACATGGGCACTTAGGTTATTTACTACCGCCACATTGCTAATGTCTGTTCTTTCATCCAACATGACCGCCACAAAGGTGCCTTCCTCAGCTCCTTTTTCATGCTATCCGTTATTATACTAGCAACAGCGCTGATCAGGTCATTCTGAATCCTCGAAGACGTGCCGGTAAAGAGTGTTGATGTGGCGAGGTGTGTGTGCAGGTCGCTGTCATATTCTGCCACTAAATCCAGCAACTCTATGTAATTCCCCTTGTTTGATGAAGTTACACTCATCGTGACCTCGGAACGGCAACTCCTGCTTGCCCAAGTACACCACACAATTATGAGGCGTTTCAAAATTCTCGGTTCCTCTTCACCTTTTCATTATGAGCGATGACATCCGGCATTGTTGCTCATCCAGCTGGAGCTCTATCCTGGTGTCCCCAAATGTTTTAAGGCGAATAGTAGCTCTGAGGTGACCTGAACCATTCTGATGGCGATGTGCTGATTTGGATAAACTTCCTAAATCAGAATATCCATCTCTGGCCCATGACCCACTGTCCGCTCCAAAATGCAAGCAATCCCAGCAGTAAAGCTTTTGTTCCCTGGTTGATCCGGTCATCCAGTTGTATCTGGCGTAATTGTCGATATTAAAATGCCTCTCGAACCGTTTAGTTTTTTTAACTAAATTAAGCTGTGGTGTTGGTCGCCCTTTGGTAAATAACTCCAATTTATCAGTGTAACTCATTCTTGAAAATGACTCGGTTAGTAGTTTTGCAACGATGTCATCACTATCACTGACATGAGCCATCGTGAATGAACGTATGCTAATTAGCTACTTCCGCCTAGCTTGACCCGTTGTTATAACACATGCATAAATGGCAGCGCAGCGGGCGGAATTGTCATAAAGTCCGCGATAATAAAGCCCACCCATTTAGAGGTAAGATATGATTGGTCAATTGTAGTGTCACTTGACATTACTCTCTCATTGTTTAACTATAGCGGGACCTCTATGAATGTACAGCAGGACCACCAATCAGCTCCTGTCTTGTGACTCGCAGAGACGAGCTTCTTTTCATTCTTTCAGTCCGGGCTGCAGCAGGAGGACCGAGCCTGTCTTATGAAACTGCCGGTAGAGCCATCAGCTATGTTTGGCCAGGAGGCCAGTGCCCTGCTGCAACAAGCTCAGGAGGCCCGCCGTTGTGCTCGGGAGATCTCCCGTACCTTTGGCCGCCGCCGGGGTGGGCGTAGGTCATCAACCGCTCAAGCTGTATACCCTAGGCAACCCCCTGAGGACCTGAGGGACTACTTGGAAGACTCTAGGCGGAGCAGGCGAAGACAGGCAGGTCGGCGTGGTGGCAGGGCTCGGGGCCATGGTTCCCGGCAGCCGCAGCCTTCCTCCTGACGCCAGCAAGGACCAGCCTGCCCTCGCATCACCACAGCCCATCGCATGGTTTGGGCAGCTCTGAGCACGGACCACTGGGTGGTCTCAACCATGACCCAGGGTTACCGGCTTCAGTTTGCTCGGACTTCCCCCTATGGCGATATCAGCGACGGTTTCGTCAGTGACGGACCCGCGGCACAGAGAGGCGTTACGGGTGGAGGTTTCCACCCTCCTAGCGAAAGGTGCAGTCAGGGAGGTGTTGCCAGGGGATTGGCGGGCTGAGTTATATTCCCGCTATTTCCTCGTCCCCAAAAAGGATGGGAGACTAAGACCAATCCTGGTCCTCAGTGGCCTCAACCGGTTTCTCTGGCACCTGAAGTTAAACATTTGACAATTCCCAGGGTGAGGCAGGCAATCCAGGCAGGCGATAGGTTTGCCACCATAGACCTCAGGGACGCCTACTTTCAGATTCCCATCTGGGAGGGTCACAGGCGGTTCCTACGGTTCTGCGAGGACAAGATCTTCGAATTCTGTGTCCTCCCCTTTGGGATCTCACTGGCCCCTCGCACCTTCACCAGGTGCGTGGACGCGGTCCTTGGGCCTGCGGCGAGAAGGCTTCATCCGCTCCCTTTGGGGAGTTGGTTTTGCCTGCTAGCCAGCGGTAGATATTGTCTATGGTTTCCCAACAGGTAACCCGGCTGTGAGTGGCCTGTGTGGGGGTGCCACTTGAGCCTGTCAGTTGGCCTTAGGTCTGGCAGGCTAGCTTGAGCGGCTCCTTAAACCCCTGTGATCACTGGCCTTAGCGTCTTGCGGGGCCAGTGAAGCTCTAGGTAGCGTCTTGCGCCTAAGCTTACAGAGGCCGAAGACAGCGTCTGGCTGTCCTGCCGGCTCAGGGGTTTTGTAAATACTGTACATTTGTATATATTTCGTTTGTAGCACAGGATTGGGCCCATCGGGTTGTGTATGTGGTTGGACCACTGGTGATGGTCATCTGCCAGCCAGAGGTGAGCTGTTGAAAAGTGCATTGTATCTGGAGTAGGCCAGCTGTTAGGGAAAATCCCTGATAGTTGTCTTGTTAATCAAAATAATAAAACTGGGACAACAGAATCAATTTCCATATGTAACTTCGTGGAAGGTAATATATTTTTGAAAATAAACATTTTGACCCAAGACCACAAGAAAAACTGTCAGTTTGGTCCTAAAAGTGAATGTCAGCTCTCAGGTTTCAGGCCCCCTTTTTGTGATATTATATTTGGTTATTTAGTATTTATTCTACTTCTATCATAGATACATTAACATTATTAATGCAAAACACTTTCTTTTCAAAACAGCACATTCATACTAAACCTGCATGGAAAGTGACCAATCTTACTAACATTTAACAAAATATGTTTTTGCAAAAATAGTTCACCAAGGCAAACGTTTTGGACAAAAAACTGCCAATCTTTGTAATTTACTGTACGTATAACATTAAAGTTAAGGCAGGGGGCCAAACATAGAAAGCGTGATAGTTTATTAATTCCCATAATCCTCATCTGCACTGATAATTAGCTAATGTTAGCATGCTTCAAGGTTAAACTAAAGGCCGCTACACACCAACCTGAGACCAAAGAACGCATACCGAAGGCGTCCCGACTTTTACGTCCGCTACGTCGCCTGCCTACGAACACACCGCAAAGACTTCAGTCGACGAGTGGCAATAACTGTCCTTACCAGCAGGCAGCGGTAGTGTGTATTCGTCTTTCAAAAGAAGCAACAACCGGAGACAGACTATACACCGAGAGAAGAAGAACAGGCTGCGTGATATAAACAAACAACAAATAGCGTCTGGGTTCCATTTTCACTCTCTCTCGTCGATCGAAAACATGTAAACATAAAAAAGAAACTCTTGCGTCCGGGTGAGATGAAAATGAAAAAGATTAGCCGTCTGTGTGCCTTGTTAATCGTTTGTTTTGGTCCCTCACTTCCGCTTCGCTTCTCATGCACTGATTCGCTAAGCTGAACAGCCAATCAGAGTGATCTCTTTGGCCGACTTTCTTTGGCCGACTGTCTACCGATTCAACATGTTGAACGGCCGCGGGAGGTGTGAAACTGTGCCGTAAAGAGACGACGGTGCGGGACACACCAACCTGAGTAGGGCGGCGCGAATGCCCGACTGCCTCTGACGGCCTCTGACCCCCAAAATCGGGTTGGTGTGTCGGGCTTTACATGTTCCAAATTGCAAACAATAGCATTTAATTTAAGTAAAGGTGAAAAAGCAGGGACTCAAATGGCTGTAGACTGTTGTTTATTGAATATATTACATCATCATTACATTGTCACTATAGTAACAAAGGGTGAATGCTTCACAACAACATATTAAAACACAAAACAACAGTAAGTGGTTTAACATCACAATGCCTAGCATACAGTACACCTGAAATCCTGTCAAATCTACTTTTTATGAGGATATGTTAAAAAAATACATTTTAATATTGACCTTAAATATGCATGAAGAGGCAGCACATAATATGTGTTCTAACTTTAAATCTATTACATTTAACGGAATAGTAATATTTAACATTTGAGGGGAATTCAAGCCAAATCTGAGTTAAATCAAAAATATACAATATTGTTGTTGTCCTTTATGTTGATCTCTATCTATGCATATATCCCTTTAAATAATTATTATAGGAAACACAATCTAACATGGTCAACATATTCCTTTTATATTTCAGCAGCAGGACCCTTCTTCAGAAATCTTAATACGACTCCTTTGATTTGAGGCAGACCCAGGCCATAAACTATAGGGTTATTGAGGGGGGGAATGATCAGATACTCTAAAGACAAAATAACTGTGATGCTTGGATTTAGTTATCAGCCTCAAATCGAGTCAAAGACAACTCGCAGAAGAGAGAGATGGAGTAGGTCATAAAGGAGATGATGTGAGGCAGGCAGGTTTGTAACGCCTTTCCTCTGAATTCAGACGATCTCCTCCTGCAGACCAGCAGAATCCGTAGATATGTGTACAGGACGAAGAATGGGGATGAAGATGGTCACCGTGAGAAAGTAACCTGTGACTTTGTTTGGAGTGGTGTCCACACAGGAGAGCTGCACCACAGGCCAGTTAGAGCAGAAAATCCTGTTCAGTTTATTTCCACACAGCGGTAATTTAACAGTAAGATAGAGGCAGAAGCCATCGTAACACTGGGTAGAAAACAGCAACAAGCACAAGAACCTGCACCCATTTGAAGGTCATTTTACTGTGATAGTGTAAGGGCTGACAGATAGCAATGAATCTATCGTAGGCCATGATGGTGAGGATGCTCAGCTCACAGGAAGCATAGGTGTAAATAACATACATCTGAATAAAGCATAATGGACGTGAGATCAAATGAGAGTCAGAGAGGATGTCCTGCAGGAACCTGGGGAAGAATCCAGCTGAGCCACACAGAGAGTTTAAACACAGACAGCTGATGAAAATATACATGGGCTGATGCAGAGACTTCTCCAGGAACACTGCCAGAATAATGACCATGTTAGCAGAGACTATAGTCACATAGATGAACAGACACAAGATGAAGAACAGGTATCTGAGGGGCCCAAAGTCTGCAAACAGAGTGAACTGAAAGTAGGGAGGGTTCAGGCTGCTGTTGCTCTTCATGTCTGCACCAAAGAGAGGAACAATGCAGGAACTGGAAATGAGATGTTGTTAGCTACATTTCAGATATTAATACAAAATCAGCCTGCGTGCAATCTCCTACAGTTGTATGTGACCATGTTAAATACAACATCTGGGAAGATCTCACCTCCACATACAGTAGTTCACAGACTTATTCAGGCTCTCTATAACTGCGAAGAAAGGGGGAATATAAATGCACAATAAAGGAAATGTTCAGAGGAAAATGTGGTAATTCAACACCTACAGTAATACAAAAACACAATAAGCCTGCATGCATGTGAATTGCGACCTTCCTAACACTTGTACTTGACAATATTGAATTTAACTCCAGGTAGCTGGAGAAGAGAAGCACACAAATTAAGGGCAGGAAAAAAGTCTCATAAACTACATGAACCACCAAGATGGTAATTCGCATTGATTTAAACATTATTTCACACTCTTACACATTGCCTCCTTCATAGGAAGTTGGCCTAAACAGAGAACACATTCATAGAAAGAACAAGAGTTATAGAAAGGAGATGCAAGACTTAAGGAAAGGTCACAAGCAGACATTAATCAATATAATCACATTTGAAGTAAGTCAAATATAAGTGAGAATATATCTTTCCTTATGTTAAATACATATATGTGCACAAATACTTGCAAGCAGAAGCAGTATACACATTTATACAGTATGATTATCTACCTGTGTTAAGGTACTAACAATAAAACAACATATGTTACTCAATATTAATATATTAATATTAATACAAATCAGCCTGCATGCATGTGAATTGTAAAATCTCTAGGGTTGTACGTGACAATATGTGCTGGGAATATCTCACCTCCACACACACTACATGCAGCAAAGATCTGGCATTTCTCAGTTATTCAAACAGGAGTTCACAGACTTACTCAGGCTTTCTATATCTGGAAGAAAGGAGGGAATATAAATGCAAAATGTCCTAATTCAACATACAATAAGAAAAAACCACAATAACCTGCATGCATGTGAATGGCAAACGTTCACAGTTGGACCTGACAATAGTAATATAAATTCCAAGTAACTGAAGAAGTAATGTACACAAAATAAGACCCTCTCATAAACTACATGCACCACAATCCTGGCATTTCTCAGTTATTGAAACAGTATTTCACTCACATTTAAAATGTTTGTGTTTGCACCTAAAGCAAAAAGAGAGATGCATTCAAAGATCAACCGGTAAAGGAAAGGAGAGGAAGACATGAAATAAAGGCTAAACTTGCCCTAGCCAGCATATAGTATCATCACATTGAAGGATAATGTAAGTGAGAATATCCATAGCATATACAGTATGTTAATCAATGCTTGCATAAGAATAACATATTAAATAATTCAACACTTTCAGTACATCAGTACATTGAAATACACTCATACAGAATAATTATTGACTTACTGATTCCATGCGTGAAAGTGTGCTGTAGGAACATTTACATATTTTATACTTGTGTTCAGATGACATGAGGAGATGAAGCCCCCCCCCCTGTAATGATCCACTCTGAAGAAGCTGGACCCTTTATGTTTGTCTGCCGCTAGGATGCAAACGTTGCATCATGTTACTGTGTGTGTGTGTGTGTGTGTGTGGGTGTGTGTGTGTGTGTGTTGTGTGTGTGTGTGTGTGGTGTGTGTGTGTGTGTGGTGTGTGTGTGTGTGTGTGTGTGTGTGTGTGTGTGTGTGTGTGTGTGTGTGTGTATGTGTGTGTGTGTGTGTGTGTGTGTGGTGTGTGTGTGTGGGCCCACTAATGACCCTCATTACATCAGCTTCTGTGGACACTGCTCTCATCTGAAAACATTGCATAATTGTACTTAGAGACACACACACACACACACACACACACACACACACACACACCACACACACACTCTTACATCACTTTAGGTCATTTCTGATAACGATGTCACCTTATCTTGACCTCTTTGACCTTAGAGTCTAACACACAAGACTTCTGTTTGTGACTTCCTGATCTCTTCTGTCACATTTCTTAATTTTCCATCATCTGCGTTTTATGGAGTCTTTCTGCGCAAAAAACAACACGTTTCAACCTTTCAAATATCACTTTATTTTCCTGTGATAAACATCATCAGAGAAACACAGAGACAGAAAGCAATGACATAAAGCCCGGCAGGAAGGTGACTCTAAATGCTGCAAAAGGACAGATATGTTCTCCTGCATAATATCACCAGCACGCAAAACACATGAATTACATGCTAATCAAACACAGAAATGGACCACCCTTAATCATATATATAAATATATAGAGTCTATTTGAGTGAAATGTCTCCAAGTACTCAGCTCGGAGTTAAACCCCCTGCAAAACAAACACTCCTAAAGTGACAACATATTAATATAGGCTAGATAATAATGAATATTCTAAAAGGTAGATATTGTCAACTATTTTAGAGGTTTTCACTTGAAATCTGCTTCAAAGACAATTGGTAAAAGAAAGCGATGAAGTGTCATGAGTTGCTCTTTCATAAAACATCTGTGGAGTTACTAAAGTCAAATATAGTACAAAGCATAGCACAACAAGTAAGGAAATGTGTGTTTGGTAGATGTTTGTTGTAACAATGCTTCTTGGCAGTAAATCATACTTTGTGGAAAGCCTGTTTATTTCCCTTTTTGAATGGTACTACATTTCTGAGGAACAGGCATTGGTGGGATGCTCAGCTACCATCATCTACCAAACACACATTCCCTTACTTTGTGTGTTAAGTGTATTAGTGTGATCTGATCCGACACAACAACATCTTGAGGTGTCGAGAGATTTCTTTCATTTTCAGTCCGTATATGATTGGGTTGAAGAGGGAGTTATAGGAAACTATTTGCAAAGTCAATATCAAACGTGTCATTTTGGGAATATTTAACCCTCGACGAATTATAACAACATCAAAATGAATAAGAAAAGAATAGCTGATTAAAAGCAGCAGGTGAGTATGTAAGTCGCTTTTATCCAAAGCGACTTACATACTCAATACTGTGGACAATCCCCACAGGAGCACTTTGGGGTGAAGTGTCTCAGGGACACAACGACATGCTGACTGCAGTGGGGTTTGAACCTGTGCTCCCCTGATCCCAACACCAACGCACTAACCCACTGCACCACACGCCTCCCCATGTACATGTTCATTGCAGCTTTGTTGATTAACTCTGTTCTGTCCAGCACTAACATCTACCCAAAGCTTCTGATTGACTTTTGATCAGAGAAACAGATCTTTTCTTATCAAGCCTGTCTGTTTCAAACTGTATATGACTTTGACCTTTTCAGAGTTTTCCCTGCTGGCAGCCATGGCCTATGACAGATATGTGTCTATATGTAAACCTCTGCAATATCCAACCATCATGAGAACAAGAACTGTCAATGTCTGTCTGGTTTTGTCTTGGCTTCTGCCGACTTGTGAGACTGCAGTGGGATTTATTCTTTATTCTAATAGCAAACTCTGCAGTTTTACTTCAATTTACAATCTTCAGTGTGTGAGCTCAGCGCTCTCTCTGTATATGGAGTGTTCCTGTTGGTAAATATGTCCCTTCTGCCTCTTATCTTCATACTTTTTACATACACCAGGATACTTATACTATCATATCAAAATGGTAGAGAATACAGGAGAAAAGCTGCACAGACCTGTTTACCCCACCTGCTGGTTTTAATCAGCTTTTCTTTTCTTATTTATTTAGATGTTGTTATAATTCGTCGAGGGTTAAATATTCCCAAAAACCACGTTTGATATTGACTTTGCAAATAGTTTCCTATAACTCCCTCTTCAACCCAATCATATACGACTGAAAATGAAAGAAATCTCTCGACACCTCAAGATGTTGTTGTGTCGGATCAAATCACACTAATACACTTAACACACAAAGTAAGGGAATGTGTGTTTGGTAGATGATGGTAGCTGAGCATCCCACCAATGCCTGTTCCTCAGAAATGTAGTACCATTCAAAAAGGGAAATAAACAGGCTTTCCACAAAGTATGATTTACTGCCAAGAAGCATTGTTACAACAAACATCTACCAAACACACATTTCCTTACTTGTTGTGCTATGCTTTGTACTATATTTGACTTTAGTAACTCCACAGATGTTTTATGAAAGAGCAACTCATGACACTTCAACGCTTTCTTTTACCAATTGTCTTTGAAGCAGATTTCAAGTGAAACCCTCTAAAATAGTTGACAATATCTACCTTTGTTCAGTTTCAAGATTAGCTCTTCCGTAATACAGGATAAAGGAGTGAATATTCATTATTATCTAGCCTATAATAATATGTTGTCACTTTAGGAGTGTTTGTTTTGCAGGGGGTTTAACTCCGAGCTGAGTACTTGGAGACATTTCACTCAAATAGACTCTATATATTTATATATATGATTAAGGGTGGTCCATTTCTGTGTTTGATTAGCATGTAATTCATGTGTTTTGCGTGCTGGTGATATTATGCAGGAGAACATATCTGTCCTTTTGCAGCATTTAGAGTCACCTTCCTGCCGGGCTTTATGTCATTGCTTTCTGTCTCTGTGTTTCTCTGATGATGTTTATCACAGGAAAATAAAGTGCTCTTTGAAAGGTTGAAAACGTGTTGTTTTTTGCGCAGAAAGACTCCATAAAACGCAGATGATGGAAAATTAAGAAATGTGACAGAAGAGATCAGGAAGTCACAAACAGAAGTCTTGTGTGTTAGACTCTAAGGTCAAAGAGGTCAAGATAAGGTGACATCGTTATCAGAAATGACCTAAAGTGATGTAAGAGTGTGTGTGTGTGTGTGTGTGTGTGTGTGTGTGTGTGTGTGGTGTGTGTGTGTGTGTGTGTGTGGTGTGTGTGTGTGTGTGTGTGTGTGTGTGTGTGTGTGTGTGTGTGTGCGCTCAGTAATATGATGCAATGTGTTCAGATCACAGCCGTGTCCACAGAAGCTGATGTAATGAGGGTCTTTAGAGCCCCTCCCCCCCTCTCCGGACTACAGCCAGTGTACAAAGAGCTAATTATGACCCAGTGGTCACAGTGAGTCTCGGGGGGGGGAGGGGGGGCTCTCTGTTGTCACAAACACAACACACACTCACCTGAGCTGCTGAGTAGCTGAGGTGATTATCTCAGTAATTGGTCCGAGGCGGTCAACAGCTCGGTGTCTCCTTAGTCCTCTGAGGAGAGAAACTTTGGCCTGTTAGCAAACACATTAACAACAACTTTATAAGATCATTTAATATAAGAAACGGTTATATAATATACAGAGTAACACAAAATAATATGATGTAACACGTTATAATAATTAACATAAATAATAGTAAAGTGAGACTTAATGATGTTTTCTGTAATCCACTCAAACATCCAAAATCCATATTAGGATTACGTTTTACTGTCTTTGTCTGTCTCACACACACACACACATACACACACACACACACACACACACACACACACACACACACACACACACACACACACACACACACACACAGAGACACACAGGAACAACACACACACACACACACACACACAGACCCACACACACACACACACAGACCCACACCCACCCACACACACAGACCCACACACACCCACACCCACACCCACACACACCCACACACAGACCCACACACACACACACACAGACCCACACACACCCACACACACAGACCCACACACACCCACACCCACACACACCCACACACACAGACCCACACACACACCCACACACACAGACCCACACACACACACACAGACACACACACACACACACACACAGACACACATACCCACACACACACACCCACACCCACACACACCCACACACACACACACAGACACACACACACACACACACAGACACACACACACCCACACACACAGACCCCCACACACACACACAAACACACACACACACACACACACACAGACACACATACCCACACACACACACACACACACACACACACAACACACACACACACACACACACACACACCACACACACACCACACACACCCACACACACACACACACACACACACCACACACCACACACACACAAACACACCACACACACACACCACACACACACACACACAACACACACACACACACACACACACACACACAACACACACACACACACACACACACACACACACACACACACTGCTCTGCCAGAAGGGAATGAAAGAGTGTAAAGACATCATCATGCATCGCAAGGATACCAAAAAGTGGCTTTTCATCCTATTCAACATCGGGCCAGAGGCCATGAAGATGAAATAGGAGTGTGAGTTCACGGTGGAAGAAGGCGTGTTGGATAACACCGAGTCAGGAAAGGTAACCACACTCCTTCAGGTATGTAAATACAACACAATACAAAGTGTATGTGTAGTGTATAGTGACTGTACTAAAATACAAAACTAAGAATCTTGTAATTTACTTTTCCTTTGCGTTTTATAGCTCAGGGATCTTTTTACTTACTGGTAATATGAGTTATTTACATATTATTTAAAGTGCCTTTGGGGTTTTCCTTTTCCTGTGTGTTAAATAGGTTTTAGTGCATGTACACCAGGGGGTCAAACTCAAATACACAGGGCCAAAATAAAAGAATGGGTACTAGTGGAGGGCCGGACTGGTTCAATGTTTATTGCAGAACTTATTGAAATGAACTTATTGCACATATTAAACCTGGAACTAACAAAGCTTCAATGATTGCCTATAAAAACAACATTAAACATTAAATAATCAGTTGCATTCATTTTATGGCTCTATCTGCAGCTTTTCCAGAGTCATTTCTTATGGCTCTATCTGCAGCTTTTCCAGAGTCATTTCTTATGAGTACATTTTTCCACAGGCCAACAACAGCTTCAAGAAAACTATTTCCCTCAAAGAGAAAACCAAACATGCCTGTTGTCGTGAGAGAGAAAGTGCAGAAGGAAACATCCATTAAAACTCAGGTTGCTGCTCTGTGATGCTAGTTCAGATACTTGGCATCTCATCTTGGGTGCAAGTTCATCAATGTTTGGGCTCAGGCTCTGAGCTGAGGAGACCCTCAGGATGGAGTGAAGGTGTGCGTGCAATATACCGGCGGGCCAGATCTAATAGGAATTAGAAATTATCCTGCGGGCCGAAATAAAATCCACCAAGGGCCGGATTCGGCCCCCGGGCCCTGAGTTTGACACGTGCTGTAAATGGTCTGCAAAAGCTAAATTCCCTGTGTTCCCTCCAGTGGAAGTTTCTCTCCCCCCCCCCCCCCCCCCCCCCCTTATTATAGTAATCTTTCATTGAAAATTCGTCATGGATTCTTAAATATGAGGATTTTAAGCTTTAAGGTTTTATCGTTTTGATTGATTTCACTTTTTATTATACATACTCAGGTGACATTAGTAATGCAGGACTTTTTTTACAATGGGAATGTTTTCTTCTGTGACATGTCTGAATACTTTCTTTAGCATTATTAACTGTCTTTAATAAACGAAAAACAAAGCAGTAGTATTCAAATGTTGATTGAATAAAATATATCAGACTCAAAAATACTCAAATTTGAAAGCAACCTTTAGGGGGTTTATTTAAAATATTCCTTTTCTAAATACATCTCTGTTCATTCGGGATGTTTTCAACCTGAAGCTGTGCTGTTTGTGCTACTGATCCAACACCTCAACACTGTATCGATGTTTAAACCAGTAATATACAAACAGGAAATGCATTTACATTTTTTCATAAGGTGAAAAGGAAGTGACCTGCGCGCCTCCGCCTCCGCCTCCGCCTCCGCCTCCGCCTCCGCCTCCGCCTCCGCCTCCGCCTCCGCCTCATTTGCTCAGCTGGATTCTGATTGGTCTGCTGGCTGATGTTCCTGTACAGCTGTCTGATCACCGCTTTCTACATCAGACTGACGGTACCTGTCTCTCTGACCGTCTCTCTGTCATAATCCTGCGGTTGATGTGTTCCTGTTTTATTTTTAGATGTATTTTCTCTTATCTGGTTTCACTTCCTGTCTCTGTGTTTTCCCGCCTTGCCAAGCTGTGACAGACGCACATTGAGATGATGTTCCACATTTGATTGGCAGGCTAGAGAGGGCTTTCACCTTGTGTCAGATGTTAATCAATCAATCTGTCATCATTGCCGTTGCTACATTACGCCTTGCTGGCACTAAAAAGCACAAGCTACCGGCAGAGTATGATGCAAACTTTGACAAAAGAAAAGGAGGTACAGCTACAAAAAGTCTGGGAAACATTTGACTCATGTGTGAAGCCGGTGGAGCGCAATTCCCAGAGAGTCTTTTGTGACATTGCTAGACTTTCTAGCATCGAGGTGAATAGGACTTGAAGTGTAAAAACTAAATGCAAGACCTAATGCATACGCTCATGGTTTATTTCTTAAGATATATGAAGTTATATTGAATAGTAGGGAAACAGGCAGGGACAAAACAACACCACACATCCGGACCCAGACAGAAAGAAAGACAACGAACACAAGACAGACTCATATACACACACAGGACTAATCACAAAGACAAGACACAGCTGGGGAGGACAGGCAGAAACACAAGAGTAGCAGGTGAAAAGAATCAGACGATCAGACAGGCGGGAAAACACAGAGACAGGCAATAAAGGATTCACTAGGATCCACATTATCAATACTAATGCCTCCCAAAGGTTGGCAAAATAAGGAATGGTCTATCAAACTAATTTACTCCTACAAGTTCTACTTTCTATGTCGACATGATTTCCTACTCACTTTTGAACTGAACTAAGTTTTTATTTATGGCAGTTCCAAGTCATATATTGTTTTAATATCACTAGCAGTGCTGGGGGCTTGTTTTTACTCATTAAGTCACATGACTAAGAGAATAAAACAGTAATAAATGTGGCTTTTCTGTTTCTGTGTTTCAGTGCAGCGACACAGATCCTGAGAACTCCACATAGGTAGAAATGAGGAAAGCTCCTCGGCCGTGTTCACCTGTGGACATCTACTGTGGTAGCCATCGTTCTTCACCTTCGGCCTCATGCTTCATGTAATGAGGGGGGGGGTTCATACTGCTGTTATCATAAATGCAAATATTTCTATTGTAAATGAGTGGGAAAGTCCTGCATCAACTGCAGATGAACAGCAGGGTGAGACAGAGACTGTTTACAGCGACCATGCTTGTATAATGTATGCAATGTGGCACCATGATGTTATAGATTGTATTGGATAAATATATATATTGCAATTTATTATGAATTTTAAACTTTTTTCTATCAATGCAACATTTTCTTACAAACTAAAAGCCAAATAGTTTTTATATTTAGTAGTGATGGGAATTCCGGCTCTTCTTGGTGAGCCGGATCATTTGGCTCGGCTCACCAAGAAGAGCCGGCTCTTTCGGCTCCCAAACGGCTCTTCAGTTTACCATATATACCTTTTATAATTCAATCAAATGTAGCCCTGTTTTGACTAATGATTTATATGTGTACATATATCACTTAAATTATTCAAATTATTCAATACATCCTTTGTACTGAAGTATTCAAAAGTAAAAATGACATGTTTAATATCAATTATTTGCTGTGGCCAATTGTTTTCATTGCATTTACTGACCCTTGTATCTCTCTGATCACCCCATGAATGCACTTGCTTGTAGCACGCTACACAAAGCAGATAGCAACACCTATAAAAACTTAAGCATAGGCATTTAAAAAAGGGGCTACTTTATCGACATTTTAAAATTGTATTTAAAGAAAATGCCCTGGCAAAACAGCAGGGCTCTATTTCAGTATTAACTAAAGAAGAAAAGACAGCAACAGCTGACATCAAATCTTTGCTGAGCCTAAGGATAATCATAAATAAATAACATAGTGAAAATAAATATATTGCAATGCTCAGTACAGCAGCATCCAACCGTCTCTAATCCTTGGATATTACATGTCACTGCATGCATGCACGGAGCAGCTGTAGCGCGGAGATCATCAGTATTACGTAACAACAACAAAAAACCGGCTCGTTCGCGGGCGCGAGCCGGCTCCCATCGTTCACTTAAAAGAGCCGGCTCTGGTTTGAACGTTCCAGCTGTCAAACTTAAATATACTGATGTAAATATAGCAGGTTCACGAGCCGCTGTTCCTTAGTCTACTTGTTTGTGCTCAGTTTTCTCCGTCTTTCTAAAATACTCATCATCTGAAGCACTTTGACATAAACAACTCAAGGTCATACCTACATCCATAACATACATCTTGATCATTTGCATCTCTAATAATGACGTTTTTTTTACATGTATGCCAGCTGTGATGCTAGAGTGACTCGTGACTCCAACTTGATAGAGCATTAATCACAGAAGTTGTGATGAATGCTTGTTTACATGGACGCGGGCAGGGGGGTGCTGAGGGGGCTGCACCCCCATCTGTTGGCGGAGAGTTGTAACTGCAACGGCAACAAGTTCACTAAACAAATCAACACAAACGTTTTATTTTGATTTACTATTTTGAGTTAGCATTTTAGTGTAAGCAGTCTATAAAACATGGTTTTTTTTAAATGGTTGATATATAGAAATATCATTAACCCTTGTGTTCGAAAGCTGTTACCGTTCATGGTGTTCGCGGGTCAGTTTTGACCCATGATTTATTTCAGTCCAAAACACTCCAAAATAATGACTATCATCCAATATTGTTTTTAACTACATCAGAACTAACTTATTATGCATTCATAGCTGTACAATCCTGTTGTAATTTAATGTTATGGCCCAAACACATTACACCACATATTGCACATACGTACATGTGTGTTCAGGTTCAAGTGTTAGTGTACATATTCTTTGAGAAGGGCAGAGGGAGGGGAGACCAGGTGCATGTTGCGAGAAATTATTGTTACAGTGGATGAAGGGGGGGGGGGGGGGAGGGGTGTCTAAAGTCAAAGATTAATTTTGATTGGGCAAAATTTGACCCCGAGTCACCCACAACAATTCTGCTGGGTCTCCCCAGACCCCAACACCAACACATTATACACTTTTTCTTTTTTAGAGACCTTCAGACTTGGCTAAAATAGTCGAATCAGTTTTGTAGTGTTTATATAGCTGTTGTGGAGGATATCATGAAGCCTTGTTCTGATACAAAAAACTAGAGCGTAGTTATAATATCATTTTAACTTGAAACGGGTCACGGGAGACCCGAACACAACATAAGGGTTAATGGAACGTTTTTTTGTTGATATTTTCTGTGTACGTACACACCTAGTGACGTGGAGTGGGCGCGAAGGATCACGGTTGAGGTTGACCAGTAATAGTCTGCTGCTACTAGCTACTACTATGTCTCAAAAAGAATATCAGATTTCTTTAATGGCCCCAAAGCGAAACAACAAAAAAACACTATCGACTCGGAGTCCCTGCAGGTGGACACAGACAACTGTCACTCCAGCAACCCGGAGGAGAGAACACCCGCGGCTCTTGTTAATGACGTTGCCCCCCGTCCAGCAGCTAACAACAACTCAGTTGCCCTTGGTGAAGAGCCTTTCCAGCCCAAGGAGTTTACATTCCCTGCCAGGCGGTTTGGAAAGGAAACATTCACCGATCCTTCAACTCAGGCTGGTTTAAACAGTGGACATGCTTCACTATAAGAGAAAGTGATAATGCGGTGTGCTTCTTCTGTTGCTCTGCTATAGAAAAGAAGCTCGTCAGTGCAGACAAGATCAGGGATGGGAGTTTTGTGAAAGAGATTTAACAACTGGCGAAAGGCAGGGGAAACATTTAGGGAGCATGAGAAGTCCCATCAACACACAGGCCGTCAACAAACTGGCAGCATTAAAACGAACACCGCTCTCACAAGCTGTTGCTAAAGACCAAATGACTGCATTTAATATGACGTTATTATATAACACTTCTCTCCGCACCCCCAACTCTGACTGACTTCCCGCGTCCTGCTTGTTTAAATATATAAATATATATTTGTATGTATAAAGTATGACACAAGCATTGGTTTGCAGGTAATCCAGCGTCACAAGGCGTCTTCTGAGCATCTGCAGCTCATAAGGGTGTAAACAATGTGGTGTGTTGGAAGTTTGGATATGTTACAATGTTAAACACATTATGCATTTATTTTAATTTCTCTGTACAGAATTCAAAACATTGTGATTGGCTCCATGCAGATCTCAACATGCTAAGGGCTAAGCTAATGGTGCTAACAGCAAGAACAGTTAAAAAGACTAAACACATAAAAGTTGGCTTTTTTCACTGTTTAAAAGCAGAACCTTCAAACTGTTGCTAAAAGGAAGCTACTGTTCATTGTATTGGGTTTATTGAGCAGTCACTGTAATGCAGCGCGGCGTTATGGGTGGGCCTACTGGGCCTAGGCCCCCACCTCTGGCACTGGGCCCACCCATTCATTGATCAAAAATGACTGGGCGAAAATATAGTTTCCAACATTTTTGATCAAAATTAACAATTAAATAATAAAATAAGAGCAAACATGTGTTTCCCTTTCAAAAAATAATCAAATTAAAAGCAACATTAATTAAACTGCGGTCACAGATGTGCGCAGTGATGAGCGGGCCCTCGCGTCCGTGCGCCTGTCGGGGAGGGCGGCCGGTCGTCCCGGCGTCAAGCAGACGCGCGCGAGTCCTCCGAAATGAGCCGTTTGTCATTACTCTCATTTTCGCGTCCCAGGCTCCCAGGTCCTCCGGCAGCGACCCGGAAACGGATGTCGGCGCGCCGTCTGGAAGGAAAACAAATTTCTCTAAAGGCTCGTCGAGGATGGATTATCGAGGAGGCTGTCTGGAGGAGCCGTAACCGAGGATACACTGATTTAGAGGAGAGAGAGGAGAGAGGAGAGAGGAGAGTCTCTGGAGGAGCTATAACCGAGGGTACACTGATGTATCCTCCGGAGTCGTTTTCAGCCAACAGTGATGTTTAAAAGAGGCGTGACGCATGGCTGGACTTATGTCAAGAAGCAAAGCTCTGCAAACTGTTCCCGTTGTGATTATAAGTTATTTAAGAGGATCAAATGTGCATCAGACTTTCTGCCCTTTACCGTTTGTTTACTCACTAATCACATCTCGCCTGGATGTTAGGCTATTTTTTTTAATCCAACTGCTTTCATTCAGACGCGATGTTTACAGTGAGAACAGCAATAACATATGTAACAGGCCTACATTGCACACTTTATTTGTATGCTTTAGTAGATATCTACAAGTAAAGAGTAGATATTATTCATGAAACCATATAGTGTTCACATAATAAAATATACAAGGGCTGTAGCCTGATATACATGATATGCTTTAGGAGCTGTATGTGTGTGTTGTACAGTGAGTAGGTGTCTGTTGTAATTTAATTTGCCGCCAGCAGAGGCGTGTGTGTGTGTGTGGGTTAGGGTTAGGGCTAACCCTAACCCTAACCCTAACCCTAACCAGTTATGAGCATTTCTTTGTAAGCCCCGACTTTTTGCAAACAGGTTTAGATTAATGATGGCCATATTTATCGACTGAACATGCTCATTTTCTACGGTAATGTGTCTGACCCTCCACCGATGCTGTATACTAAGTGTGGCGTTGAAAAACAAAAAATTGAAATTTAAGGTAATATTTTACTGTGTTTAACATTATGCTAATTAAAAAAAAATGAAGTAGGCGGAGCTTAGGGGTTCATGGAGATAATATGTAGAGTAGGTACACCCGAATAAGTGTGCAAAATTTCAGGTCATTCGGAGTTAACGGTGCGACTTTGTAAATGTTTCCATAATGGAAATGTAGTAGTTTGGATTAATGTATTTGTCAAAAATTGTACATTCTCCGTTAGCTTACGAGCTCCCCGTTCGAGCAAATGACTTTTCCTTTGCAATGTAGCATCACATTGGATATGCGCTTAAGTTGTCCTAGATTGGAATTTTTCCGATCATTTCCCTATGAGGAATTATGAAAATTGTGCTTAAAATGCATGAAAAACGCACATTTAAAAAATGGCCGACTTTCTGGGGGGCGGGGCTAATGAAAAGTAATTTGAAAAATGTGTGCAATCATAATAGCAATGTGTATACAGCGTTTCGTGAATATCGGAAAAACGATATGCGAGTAGTTTGGAGTAATTTGTGACATGTAAATCGTCAAAAATGGGAAATTCTCCGTTGGCTTACGAGGTCCTCGTTTGAGCGATCGACTATTCCTTCGCAATTTAGCATCACATTGGATATGGGCTGAACTTGTCCTGGATTGGAATTTTTCCGATCATTTCCCTAGGAGGAGTTCGCAAGAATGTGCTTAAAATGCATGAAAAATGCACATTCTTCAATATCGCCAACTTCCTGGGGGGCGGGGCTAATGAAAGCCAATTTGAAATATGTCCGCAATCATAAGAGCAAAGTGTCTACAGCGTTTCGTGAATATTGGAATAACTGTATGCGAGTAGTTTGGAGTAGTTTGGAGTCATTTGTGACATGTAAATGGTCAAAAATGGAAAATTCTCCGTTGGCTTACGAGCTCCTCGTTTGAGCGATCGACTATTCCTTCGCAATTTAGCATCACATTGGATATGGGCTGAACTTGTCCTGGACTGGAATTTTTCCGATCATTTCCCTAGGAGGAGTTCGCAAGAATGTGCTTAAAATGCATGAAAAACGCACATCTTTCAAAATGGCCGACTTTCTCGGGGGGGGCTATGGAAGCTAATTAAATATGTCCGTAATTCCATGAGGAATCTCTGTGCCAAAATTCGTGAAGTTCTGAGAAACTATATGTGACTACCACACAATAGGGGGCGCTAGTGAGCAGTTTTTTGAAAAATTACGTTTTTTTTTTACATTGTCGTAAAGGTCGTGGTCTCTGACGTGTGTCCCAAGTTTTGCGTCCGAAGCTCATTTTATGCTATCGCAATTTAAAAAAATGTATAGGCCACGCCCACATTCTGCATTTGTTGCGACACTTTAAATCTCAGTTCATAGTCACCCCGAGAGTATGTGTAAAGAAAAAAAAAGAAATTCGTCCATCCGTTCTTGAGTTATAAATTGGTGGTGTTTTTGGCGCCCCCTATAGTCCAAAATGAAAATGCTTTGGTGTGCCTATTCTCCAAGACGGACTGAACCTATCCACCAAAATCTGTGATATATGGATACATTGTTGATGAGTTATGAGCATTTATTTCTAAGCCCCGCATTTTTGCTAGTACGTTTTGATTCATGGCGGCAATATTTATCGTGTTAACATGCTCATTTTCTACGTTAATGTGTATGACCCTCCGCCGATGCTGTATACGAAGTTTGGTGTTCAAAAACTGAAAATTGAAATTTAAGTGAATATTTCACTGTTTTGAACATTATGCTAATTAGAAAAAAATAAAAGTAGGCGGAGCTTAGGGGTCCAAGAGGATTATTTGTAGAACAGGTCCACCCGGATATGTGTGCAAAATTTCAGGTCATTCGGAGTTACGGTGCGACTTTGTAAATTTATTCCGAAATGGGTTTTTCATAGGTGGCGCTAGCGAGCACCTTGGACAATTTGAACCCATTGACTCCAGAATGTTGAATTTTTCACGGTCCTGGCGTCCGTGCAAAATTATACAACTTTGTGAGCGTCCTAAAGACTAAAGAGTAAGAACAGAGTCGCCGCCGCCGGAACCACCACACTCATCATCCTCACAGCAGGTGCCGCCTCAGAGAGACGAGAGTGTGTTTAATGTTGTGCCCCGCTGAGCTCAGTCCCTCTGCGGGACGTAGCACCCGTTGCAGGATAACAGAAAATAGCATCCCATCAGTGCCGGACCTATCAGCCATAGGTGACCCGCGGCTGCACAGCCAACGCTCATAAAGTACCCTCAGACACTTTTCGGACAAAAGAAAAGGAGCTTCGCTGCCCTCTGGTATGACAAGTACACATTCTTGGAGTTAGCATTAGCAAGGACAGTGTGTTTTGTAAAATGTGCCGGCATTTTAGAGAGAGAGGCGGGGCCGGCGGAGAAGATACATTCAGTCGCCATGGTTACAGGGACTGGAAAATCGACTATGCTCTCAGTAAACACGATGTCATTCTAGGCATAGCCTATTTTTTTAGATTATTAACAAAAATCGTGAGAAAACATTTGAACAGGCCCAGCCGAAATTACATTGGCCCACCCACAATTGAAATCCTGGCGCCGCGGCTGCTGTAATGTAATGTAATGATTTGGTACAGCAAATGTTGCTCCCTAGCTAGCTATCTAGCATCAATCCTGTGTAGGGCACAGCATCCATGTGCGATTTGAGACAACGCTACCTGGTTGAAATTCACACAATGTGCAAGTGTTTACATTATTCAACAGGACAGCGTTCAAAGGGAAGTATTTGAATTGAGAACAGCAAGGGACTCGGACCAACATGCAAGAGTGGCCGGCGCAGGTACAAAACAAATCACAAAGAAGCTCAGATTTGAACAAACACTAAGGGGTGTCACTGATCTAAATATTTGGTGCGGGCTACATAAAACTACTACTACATAAAAAGAATAATTTACTGA
The DNA here is from genome assembly GCA_011823955.1 of Dissostichus mawsoni. NCBI lineage: Eukaryota > Metazoa > Chordata > Actinopteri > Perciformes > Nototheniidae > Dissostichus > Dissostichus mawsoni. Next base: position 35,576,040 of record JAAKFY010000018.1, read on the forward strand.
GGTTCATACATTTCTCTTGTCGGTGGAAGATGCAACTTCCATCATGGGATGATAGGTTAACTTTTTTCATCTCCTCACAGAGTTTGCATCATGTGTTGATGTTTGGATCTTACTTCATAGTTTGCTTTGGAGCATGGATGATTCTGATTGGGAGGATCCCTCTGAGATGAGAGTTTGAGATCATCTGACATGAACACAAGAAGGTGTGAATCCTAATGAGAGCAATGCATAAGAGAGCAACAACTATGTGCTGATGTTTGTTGTGTGGAGTTCCTGACACACATCCAGTCTAATGGGCTTCATTAGTCAGGTAGAAAGGTGTGTGTCTGTCTGTCTGTCTGTCTGTTGTCTGTCTGTCTGTCTGGTCTGTCTGTCTGTCTGTCTGTCTGTCGTCTGTCTGTCTGTCTGTTCTGTCTGTGTGTGTGTGTGTTAATGTAGATTGTAGAAGCTTAAGGAATGGAGAATAAACCTATTGTATGCACATGTGACAATTTACCATCATTTGTGAATTCATGTGAAAAGTTAGGAATTCCTGGAAAACATCACAGCCCATTTAGTTATGTCAAATTACATTGTCTCTTAGTTCAAAGAGCTTTCTAGTTTTAGAAGGTTACACTTACATTTTATTCACTGTTGACTACTTAAACATTTTGTCACATTGACTACTTGCCTTAGCAAGTTATCAGTTAAAAAAAGAAAAAGGGGGGTGTACAGGTTGAGAGCTACAGAAAAAAAACGTATGCTTCCACATTTGAGTTAAAAAAAAAAACTCTTTAACTGAATCCAAGGTTTAAGCATGGATGTAATCAACTGGTATATCCTAAAGATGTCATGTTTAATTGGATGTAAAGTCACATTTTGATCTAAATGAGAGGACTACTGCCGCTGGCGGAGGAACTCGTGCGCCTGCAGCATGGATCCAATTGAGGCGGAGTGATACGGTAACCAGTGGTCTCAAAGTTTTTCTGTCAGGCCCCCCTTTGGAGAAAAAAAAAAGTCGGGCCCCCCCAACACAAATAGTCAGGCTCAGTGGCGGCGCCAGAGATTTCTTTTGGGGGTGCTGTGGGGTAGCTTGACGTTTCATAGAGGGTGCTCAAACATTTAGGGTTTCCATTAATGTACCGGGCGCTAGAGTGGAATGTTCTACTGCAACACTCCCCACGCACATACACAGTGTGACAGTTACAATGAAGGTCGAGGCATATAGGTGTAAGCAGGGGTAAGTGCTATTTGTATAGGTGGTGTGGACCTCACAGAGGGGGGTCCGGGGGCAAACTATAATGATCATATAAAGTGTGCCTCGGAAATAATTGTTTACATTAATGGTGACCAAAACGTTTGAGACCCACTGAGATAACTTAGACAAAGTGAACATCTAAACACTGAGAGAGTCCTTTAGATCCACTGAGCCTCTCAGTCTGACAGGAGAGAGTCCTTTAGCTCACTGAGCCTCTCAGTCTGACAGGAGAGAGTCCTTTAGCTCACTGAGCCTCTCAGTCTGACAGGAGAGGACTCCTCCACTTGTTGTTGAAAAAAACTCCTTATATCCGTTAGCGTAGCTCGCTAGCACCAGAAGCTAACAACAACGATCTCCGGTTCTCTTTCTCTTTCTCTCTCTCTCTCCTCTCTCTCTCTCTCTTCTCTCTCTCTCTCTCTCTCTCTCTCTCTCTCTCTCTCTCTCTCTCTTCTCTCTTCTCTCCTCCTCTCTCTCTCTCTCTCTCTCTCTCTCTCTCTCTCCTCTCTCTCTCTCTCTCTCTCTCTCTCTCCTCTCTCTCTCTCTCTCTCTCTCTCTCTCTCTCTCTCTCTCTCTCTCTCTCTCTCTCTCTCTCTCTCTCTCACAAAATGGCTCGTTCCATACACACACAGAGCCGAGCTTTAATGAAACACAGAGACCCAGACGTAATAGAACTGTATCATATTATTTTCGAATCAATAATTTTTCAAATTATCTTTTTTTTTTTTGTATCTTTTTTTTTTTTTAATAACCATTTTTCCTCCTGGTCTCTCACGCCCCCCCTGTCATGCCTCTGGGCCCCCCAGGGGGGTGCGCCCCCACTTTGAAAACCACTGACCTACAGTCTGAAACACAGTCTAGGACCGTGACGGAGGGTAACTGTGACGGAGGGTAACTGTGAACTGCTTACACTGTAGGTGCGCCGTGTCAGCACAACTTACATGATGCGGTTTAAACACACAACACACGATGGCCAGTCCGCCCGTGTAGCATATTATTTTCGATGAGAGATGAGCAGATCGTCACTGGGCTTTCAACTAACGACACAGGCATGCAAAACTGCAGCATTTGTACAGCTATGGTACTGCGATTGTGAAGTGCGGGCTCGCCCCGTCAGCACTACACCCTGATCGTTTCACCACGGAGGAAAGCAGCAGCAAGTCGACTGAAGTTAAAGAGAGCGGGCTGCGTTGCGTGCATAGCTTGTGGCAACCCCTGGCACGCTAGACCCCTGGTCTAGAGCCTTTAATATTCCTGGGAAAATCTCATCCATACCTGGCGCTGTGATATTGGGATATGGGCAAAGCTTCCCTATAATCTTCCAACTTTTCATTATCCATCGACAACATTTTGCCAGTGGAGACCCCCTCCGGAGGTGATCTGGGGACCCCCAGAACCGGAGGTTGCCCTCCACTGAGGGGGGATGGTCACCAGACGTCGTTTGTGTCTCTTGGGATCTAAACGCAGGCTGGAGAACCACCTCTGCAGGTGGCGCATATGCAGTAACCCGAGCGGGACCACAACGTGAGCAGCCGCCATGAGACCCAGAGTCTGCATGACAGTTAAAGCTGTCACTGTTGCCCCCTGTCGCAGCCTGCGAACCACCCGAAGCAGGGACGCGCGTCTGCTCTCTGACAGGGTGCATCGAGCACCACTCCCAAATACAACGCCTTTGGTGAGGTATGGGATGCTCTTTTTCCAATTGATTGCAAAGCCCAACTTGGTTAGGTGTAGATCAATTGGGCTGTGCAAATATTGCCTGTTCCCTGGACCTGGCCATGACTATGAGGTCGTCCAGGTAAAAGAAAACTCTCATGCCATGGGCGCGCAGCGGCTGGAGCGCTGTGGCCACACATTTGCTGAACGTGCGTGGGGATAGGGAATAGCCGAACGGTAGTCTGTTGTACTCGTAGGCTATCCCCTGGAAGGCAAAACGCAGATACTGTCTGTGCTCCGGAGCAATTTCTACATGAAAGTAAGCGTCTTTCAGGTCGATGCTGGTGAACCAATCGCCCGGCTGCACTAGCCCCAGTAACTGTTTTATAGTTAACATGCGGAATTTTCTGCAGGAAATGTGGCGATTCAGGCCGCGGAGATCTAGAATAGGTCTGAATTCTCCTGTCTCCTGAGAACCAGGAAGTACATGGAATAAAGACCCTTTTCTCTGTGCTGAGGGTGCACAACAGGCACCGCCTGTTTTTGCAACAGGGCCTGAATCTCTGCCGAGAGGAAACCCATCTCCTCCTGGGATGAAAGATTTACCTCTCGCATGCCTTTGAATGGAGGTGGGATGCTGCAAAACTGGAGTGAATAGCTCCATTTCAGCGTCCTGTCCATCCACTTTGTTAACAAACAGCTGAGTTTCCATTCCCCATAACAGTGTGTTAGGGGACAAGCCCTCAGCTGTGGGGCCCCAGCTAACTCCCCGTGAAGGGAAGTTCTGCCCAGGAGGGTCGACACAGAAAGGGCCGATTTTTTACTGAGGTCCCTGAACGCACCGCCGCGCGCTCTTGTGTGAGCACGCGCTCCGCCATAATGTCCCCTTTACCACTACGGTAAACTGCATTAATCGGAGCCTGCCGACGCTGGGCAGCCCGTCCCGTGAGTGCCGGTACCCCGGCTCCACGGGATGGGCATCAGAGGTGGAGGGCGCCGCGGGCACGGGACCTCCGTGCCGGCGTCTCTCCCTTCGTCTCACCGTCGCGCTGCGCTCCCTCGCCTGCAGGGAAACCCGTGGACGAGCGCGCTGCGGTGCCTGAGGAAGAGCCAGCGGTAGCATGTGGCTAAGCTGTGCTCTCTCCTCCTCTAGGCGGCTGAAGCGCTGGGTGACCGAGGATATCGACCCGAAGAGCCCCTCTCGGTCCTTCTTGGATAGGGCGGTGAGTCCTAGCCACACGTGACGCGATGCCACTGTGGCCAAGGACATCACCCGCCCTGCTGCGGCGGCCACTCCACGGATCAGATTATTCATCTGACCAATGCAGCGGTCCGGATAATTGCTCCCGTCCTGAGGGAGGGCAGGGGCGTCTGCCTGAGGGGTAATCAGGGAGACACCCAACACACCGAGATTATTGGCCGCAGCTGCCATCTGTGCTCCGAGCCTGAATATTTTATCCAAATACTCCAAGGTGTCTCGGTCCCGCGGCAGCGGGGGCAGAGGTTTCTTTCCCTCCGCCCAACCAGCTGCCTGTGGAAGCAGAGGGGCTGCCAAGCTCTCATCGAGGGGGGGCACACCGGGACACGCCATGTCCGAGCGGCCCTGCACCCTGATGATACCCGCCATGGCTGCTATTGGGGCCTTCGTCTTTGATGGCTGCCGCCACGTCGCCTCCACACACTGCCAGATATCTGGCAACGGGGGCGAGACGAAGGCCGACTGCGCCGGATGCACCGGGCCGTAAAACCCCTGCCGAAGGCGGCTTACAGGCCTCGGTGGCAGCGGTGGGGGGAGCGGTAAGCCCACGCGCTCCGCCGCCAGGGTCATCACCGCCGGGAAGTCCAGACGCGCAGACCTGAGTGCTGGACCACCGGACAACGAAGCGTCCTCATCGTCTTCCTCCTCCGGGAACGGGGCCACCTGGCCCCTCGGGAGGGTGAACCTGAATGGCACCTCGTCATACAGTTCACCCATCTCTACCACCTCGAGGTCCTGATCCTCAGGCTCCTCCTGCGGGCTGAACTCCACCCGGAAATGATCCCCACGATGTTGGCGGGTTTGCCGAGGGATCATTCAGCAGGTGTTGCAGGCCGGCGACGGGTTTAGGCCATCTTCGTTGTGGTCCGGCCCCAGGCACTGGAAGCACAGGGGGTGCGGATCAGCTCCCGCGATCAGGCCAGGGCATTTCGGGCAGGTCCGGTGTTCGAGGAGTGGTTCCATGCTCTTTCTTTCTCTTGTCACGTCTCTGCTCAGTGTGTCACTTCCGCTCGCTGAAGAGAAAGGGATGACGGTCAGGAGGCGAGGCCTCCTTTTATACGGTGAGATGCGCGCGCATTCAGGTAGGCCCGCCCCGGGGCGGGCTACGTCTATAGAAGTCTCAGTAGGTGAATGCTTGCATGATAAGGTAGTACCCATAGAGTCCAGTAGAGGACGGAGCCTGTGAGAGATATAACGTTTTCTTGCACTGATAATGTAAGATTGGTATTTGTTTCAACTCTGAGTATAAAGGGAACTCAACTTAGACAACTAAAAAAACTATGTTAACACAACTAGAACCTTTAAGTCATATCAACGATATTTACTTGCATTAATGAGTTGAAACAAAGATTGTCTTCAAGTTGACTTGATTTGCTTTTTCAAGGCAGCAGGTGAACTTTCATTTGCAAGTTAAACTGAAATGAAATGTTTTACAGTGTCTCACCACACCGAGGCCTCTGACACCCTTTCATTAATCCTTTCAGAAGTAAATGGTTTTACTGTGTACAGGAAGTATAAGGATGCTTCTGACAAAGGGGGACAGCTAAGCACGACAGCAGGATGTTCAATAGAATCGGTCAGATCTTCCTTTGAGTACCTTGGCATAAGCTTTTCCTGGCTGGTTGAGCAACACGATACCTTGATATAAAAGAGGAGTTAGCCCTTGACCATCTCTCAAGATTGAAGAGACATGTCTGCCAGAAACCTGAACAATGTCTAGAGCCTCTAATATTCCTGGGCAAATCTCATCCATACCTGGCGCTGTGATATTGGGATATGGACAAAGCTTCCCTATAATCTTCCAACTTTTCATTATCCATCGACAACATTTTGGATGTGTTTGGGAGCCCTTCAAAGTGCCTGACAGTATCAGGATATCATCAGCTCTCCTCCTGAGCTGAACACTCTGAAAGCCTGTGTCCCTTTCCTGAGTCATCTGGGGGGGGGGCGAACAAACAGTCCATCTCATTGGCCTTCCCAATCTCTTGCCTTTATGTCATTTTTGTTTCAAAATCACCCTGGAACAACCAGGCCCAAAAGGCTAAAAGACCTAATCCATTGTCTAGAAGCAAGTTGGCTTCATTGCCCCTTTGACCATAACTCTGAGGAGCCACTCCACAATGTAACTTATCAGCATGGCCCACTTGGTTTCAATACTTCACGAAAAATGTTAATCTTTTAAGATTCTTTACACTGTAAAACCACTCTTGATGAGAAGGAAAAAGTGGCATCCATAATCAAATAAGATGATGTCAATGCCGGGAATTACGAAAAAAAATAAGTTGCATGGAAGTGATGAAGACTGAGATGAAGATGACTGCAGAAAACAAAGTAGAGCTTAGGGATTTCAGTCTTTGCTGGAGAGAAAGTAAACGTAGGGGCAAGACTGATGAGAAGAGATATATCGGCTGTAGAACAGAGAGCTTTTCCAGAACACTTCAGCTTCTCAACACGTCTCTCTGCAGATGGAGATCTCCCAAAGGGATGAACTCTGCTTTCCACAACTCTTCAACAAATCCTGCAGGAAGCCGACGCCAGATCAGTCCGATGTCCTGCTCGCTTACATCCTGCAGTCCTTCATCGCTCTGATCACTGCAGCTCTCAACCTGCTGGTCATCATCTCTATCTCCCACTTCAGGCACAGACAAACTTTCAGCTTAAGCTTTATATGTTCGTGATTGAAAAGTAACATGATTTAGCAACGCATATATTCCTTTTAATGAATGTTTCAGATAAAAGGTGTTCTGTTTTCAATTATAACATATTCAAACCTGACGTTGTGTGATAGTTAAAAAGTTAAAGCAGACACTCCACAACAAATGCATATCCATACAATTGCTTTTTTGTGTTTTAGTGCCGTTTGTTGTTTCAAGCTGTCATTGATAATCTTATTTATGATGATATTCTTCCTTTCCAGGCAGCTCCACACCCCCACTAACCTCCTCATCCTCTCCCTGGCTGTCTCAGACTTCCTTGTGGGCCTCATTTTGATGCCTGTTTACATCCTTCTAACAGAGGCTTGCTGGTACTTTGGTGACCTGATGTGTGCTCTGTATTGTATTGTTAGTTTTACCATTCTATCTTCTACGGTCGGAAACATGGTGCTCATATCCATTGACCGTTATTTTGCTATTTGTGACCCTCTACATTACACCACCAGAGTTACTGTGAACAGAACACAAATCTGCATCCGTCTATGTTGGATTTCCTCTATTATATATAATTGTCTCATTTTAAACGACTTACTGAGGCAACCTGATTCACACAATTCATGCCATGGAGAGTGTGTAGTTGTTACTGACAATATCACAGGAGCTGTTGACTTTGTCGTTACCTTTATTTCCCCCATTACTGTTATCATAGTTCTGTATATGAGGGTGTTTGTGGTGGCTGTGTCTCAGGCTAGAGCCATGCGTTATGTTAAAACTGTCACAATCAAACGTTCAGTTGTTGCAACTGTTAAGAAATCTGAGATGAAAGCAGCCAGGACTCTTGGTGTTGTTGTCCTTGTGTTTCTAATATGTTTTTTTCCATATTACACTCCATCCCTTATAGGTGAGGATATTGAAAATAGTAGTTCAACCTCACCCATTGTAGTCTGGTTGCTGTATTTTAACTCTTGTCTGAACCCATGATTTATGCCTTGTTATACCCCTGGTTTAGAAAATCTATCAAGCTCATTGTTACCCTTAAGATACTTAAGTCTACTCGTGTGATTCTAAAATACTGTAATGACGGGCTGGGGTTGAGATATATTCTAAAAAACCTCTGTTCAGATGGACATATTTTTGCTATTGTTGCTGAGTCAGAATGCAATGTGTAATGGCTGAAGAAAGATTAGACATTATTTAATGTAGTAAAACATATGTAACTAAAAGATATTAAATAATTGAATAAAACTAAAATATTACATTGTGTGGAAGAAGTAGTAGTTTTTGACCTGTGTTGACTTCAGTTTGACCAGTATTCTGGTAATGATATGTTCAATTGTTAATTTAGTAGATAAGTACAGACTGATTGAGTATGTCGTTGGCAGAAGGTGAGTGTGCAACTTCAAACAAAAAGACAGAGCTGTCGTGTGTGTGTGGTGTGTGTGTGTGTGTGTGTGTGGTGTGTGTGTGTGTGTGTGTGTGTGTGTGTGTGTGTGTGTGTGTGTGTGAGAGAGGGAGAGGAGAGAGGAGAGAGAAGGTTTTACTGACACATAACATTTGGTTCTCCAACACACTGACGATACAATATAACAAGAACAAAAATAAATCTTGTTGAGTGCTAACACATGTTTATTTTACCATTGCCCATGATCATTTACATGTACTGTCTCTTGCAATAATGAGGGATTCAAATGTAGAAAAACATTCATAATATTTAGGCAATAAGAATTAAAGCTTCAAGCAGCGATGATCGGGACCTCGCTAGGGCTGCTCGATTAAGCAAAAATCATAATCACGATTATTTTGGTCAATACTGATATCACGATTATTAAATACGATTATTCATTGACTTTGAAAACATCAATTTATTGAACTTTAAAAAAAAAAAGTAATTTGAACAGTATTTTAACAGTTGATTACCTTGTATTAAGTATAATTCAACTGAAAAACCAATACAAATATAAATAAAATAAATTATACATTTATATCTACATTTAAATAAATAATATCAAATTAATAAATACCAATAAAGAAGATCAACAAATATTTTGGGGCGCACTCCACAACCTACTGAACATAATAATTATAATAAAAAAATAAATTAGATTATTGGCAAAGTATTCAGCTGAAGCCACATCTTTTTCAACTTCCCCACGGCCTTTGTCATAAAGGGCAGGCCAGGGTTCGAGTTATGTGGGAGCCAATGGGCTGAGCTCCCATGAGCACATGAACAAATCATACATCTGTGGGGTCGCTAATACATTACCAACAACCATTATTTTAATCACAAATAATGCATGTGTCAATCTAACGAGTATTATTTACGTTAACGAGGTAAATAGGCTAAAAGAAAAACATTCCAAAAGAACTACGAATCGTATTCTCTCTTGAATGACAATATGCCTGCACTTCACCTCCAAGGCGCAATAAATTATTGGCAATCTATGCCTGTGAGCGTGCTCCGCGAGCCGAGATGATGTGTGTGTGCGTAGTTGAACCTTTTCATATTTAAGTTTGTAGCAAGTAGAGGACTGCTGCTGTGTGTGTGTGTGTGTGTGTGTGTGTGTGTGTGTGTGTGTGTGTGTGTGTGTGTGTGTGTGTGTGTGTGTGTGTGTGTGTGTGTGCACACGCATTAGTTTTAAAGACCCCCATAAAGCTCAGATTATAACTCGAACCCTGGGGCAAGCAGTGCAGATCTGGTGAAATGATGCCGAGATGGCATCGCGTAACACTTGTCCATAGTGTTAACCCGTAGCTTAAACCCCTGGTTGCTAACCATGCTAACTGGGCACTTGTCTTTAGCATGTAGAATGTGATGGCATCTGTTATATCTGTGTGTCTTTATTAATCCCGGTCCCGGACAATTGTTATTTTTTCTAACTCTGAACCAGTGGCGGCTGGTGCATTTTTCTTTCTCCAGGGGGCCTCTACCAAAATGTAAGCAAACTTATACACAATTCTAAACATATGTCATATTACAACGCGGGGCTAGCTCAAAGGCACACAGCACTTGATACAGTGTATTATTTTAGTGCCTGTTTTTGTCAACCTCCTTATTATGCTTACTGATCCCTATCCTGGAGCCCTCATTGGACAGCTGTGTTTACTTTCCTAAACATGGCTAGTCGCATACAGTAGCATCCATGTGGACCCCAAGAAGGGGTCCGAGGCTGGAGGCTGGCACTCGGGGCTACCCGAAAAAAGTCCTAGCCATTCAGGCAACGAGCTCCTCAACCATGGCTTGTTCAACTTCACAAAATATTTTCGTCTAACCAAAGATTCTGCTTTAATCGATCTTTGTTTTCATCTATTTTGTACGTTCTTTAGACAAGCTAAACACCTGAAGTACTTCTACATATCCTCTAAGGTACGAGTCTAAACAAGTTAAACACCTGAAGTACTTCTACATATCCTCTAAGGTACGAGTCTAAACAAGTTAAACACCTGAAGTACTTCTACATATCCTCTAAGGTACGAGTCTAAACAAGCTAAACACCTGAAGTACTTCTACATATCCTCTAAGGTACGACTCTAAACAAGTTAAACACCTGAAGTACTTCTACATATCCTCTAAGGTACGACTCTAAACAAGTTAAATATCTGCAGAAATCTGTGACTTTACAGGCTCTTCTGCAGGATAACAGCTACTAGCATAACACACTCTAATCTGTGGTGGAGCTAATGCATTGTGGGTAATGTAGTCACCAAATAAGATCAGTATAATTATTTCCAAACTTCAATTAAAATATTTTCGTCTAACCAAAAATTCTGCTTTAATCCATCTTCGTTTTCATATATTTTGTACGTTCTTGTACTTTTATACAACCACAACAAAAATATATATGTTTTTAGTGTGATGATGAGATCTGATGACACTCAGGTGTGTTCCCTCTCACCTGCCAGTGTCTCTGTCCGACCCCAGGTATCCAGAGAAAGCTTTCTGACCCCAGGGACTCTGAGCAGGGTTACAGATCGGAGCGCACGCTGACACAGTCTGAGGAAACACGGGAGAATCAGATATACGGACCAGATTATGTGAACACACACACACTGGATTCAAGATTCAAAGGTTTTATCATCATATGCTCAGCAGCTACAGAGTAGAAATGGCAATGAAATGATTCTGACCTGAGCTCCTCCAACAATGCAACATATAAATAAAATACAAATAGTGCAAGAAGTCTATATACATGTAAATAGAATATGATATGTAGAAGATTAGCATTGCACTCAGGGTAAAATACCAACAGACACACAGAGGTAAAGACAAAGTAATATGTGAATATGTGTGATGTGTGATAAACAACACTTAAAGGTCTCCTATTATGCTGTTTTTAGGCATATATCATAGGTCTCAGATATAAAAAAAATACAAAGCGACTTACATACTCAATACTGTGGACAATCCCCACAGGAGCAATTTGGGGTGAAGTGTCTTCAGGGACACAACGACATGCTGACTGCATTGGGGTTTGAACCTGTGACCCCCTGATCCCAACAGCAACGCACAACCGACTGCGCCACACGCCTCCAGGCAATGTCACTGTGACATGGTTAAAAGTAAAACATTTTCCATTTGGATTAGAAACTATGGCAAAGGTGTGAGTCCGGGGGATGTTTGACAGTGTAGGCTAAATATTGACTCAATGCCTTTTCCTTTCAACACGGAACGAGCACACGCATAAGCACACATCATCCACTATATAAGTTCCCTCATCCACAGAGACTCTTCACCTTTTGCTTAAACTATGACGGAGGAAGAGTTATACACGGTGTACAAGGGGGTCTACGTGGTCTCATCTGTGCACACGCCAGAGAGTCTGAAATACTTTGAAGAGTTTGTTTTTCGCCCAGATGATATCATCACCGTGACGTATCCCAGGTCAGGTGAGTTGTAAGTGTTAGGTGTTGAATGTGTGCACCACTACTCAAGATACGTTTTTATTATTTGATTTGTAAAATGAAAAGGAAGACATTTCCTGTGGCTTTGTATTTCTGTGAGGAGCCAGATGAGACAAGAGCAAGTCAAAATATTCACAGACACTGATGGGTTTTGCCATTTTCACGATATTAGTCCTGGCGCAGCAGTTCAACCACAGAGAGTTTCACAGGCAGTTAGGGAAAAGGCTCTGTAAAAATCAAACAATTCCAAAGGTTGTTTACCGCTGCTAAAACATAGCTATTTTCCATCGTCTGTTAGAATTCGGAAAACGTAGGACCCAAATGCAGACTACAAAGAGATAAGAGGTCTATAAACAAAAGGCGAGCTTTATTTTCCAAGCTGAAGATCAAAAACATGGCATGGATAACAAAGGTAATACAGGGAAAATACTTCACCAAAAGCTGACCGTGACTGACATGGAGGGAGACAGGAAAAACAATGAACCGACAGGGGAACAAGACAAGACCAACTACAAAGAGGGTAATCACAGGACGAGACACAGCTGGGTAAGGGAGGAGAAACACAAGGGCAACAGGTGAACACAATCAGACAATCAGACACACCAGGGAAACTAACGACAGGGAGGAAAACACAGGGAGAAGGACCAGACAAGAGACAGGGAGGAAAACACAGGGAGAAGGACCAGACAAGAGACAGGGAGGAAAACACAGGGAGAAGGACCAGACAAGAACAAGGAACACACAGGGAGAAGGACCAGACAAGAGACAGGAGGAAACACAGGGAGAAGGACCAGACAAGAGACAGGGAGGAACACACAGGGAGAAGGACCAGACAAGAGACAGGGAGGAAAACAGGAGAAGGACCAGACAAGAGACAGGGAGGAAACACAGGGAGAAGGACCAGACAGAGACAGGGAGGAACACCAGGGAGAAGGACCAGACAAGAGACAGGGAGGAAACACAGGGAGAAGGACCAGACAAGAGACAGGGAGGAAACACAGGGAGAAGGACCAGACAAGAGACAGGGAGGAACACAGGGAGAAGGACCAGACAAGACAGGGAGGAAAACACAGGGAGAAGGACCAGACAAGAGACAGGGAGGAAAACACAGGGAGAAGGACCAGACAAGAGACAGGGAGGAAAACACAGGGAGAAGGACCAGACAAGAGACAAGGAGGAACACACAGGGAGAAGGACCAGACAAGAACAAGGAGGAAAACACAGGGAGAAGGACCAGACAAGAGACAGGGAGGAATACACAGGAGAAGGACCAGACAAGAGACAGGAGGAACACACAGGGAGAAGGACCAGACAAGAGACAGGGAGGAAAACACAGGGAGAAGGACCAGACAAGAGACAAGGAGGAAAACACAGGGAGAAGGATCAGACAAGACAGGGAGGAAAACGCAGGGAGAAGGACCAGACAAGAGACAGGGAGGAACACACAGGGAGAAGGACCAGACAAGAACAAGGAGGAAACACAGGGAGAAGGACCAGACAAGAGACAGGGAGGAAACACAGGAGAAGGACCAGACAAGAGACAGGGAGGAAACACAGGAGAAGGACCAGACAAGAGACAGGGAGGAAAACACAGGGAGAAGGACCAGACAAGAGACAGGGAGGAAAACACAGGGAGAAGGACCAGACAAGAGACAGGGAGGAACACACAGGGAGAAGGACCAGACAAGAGACAGGGAGGAAAACACAGGGAGAAGGACCAGACAAGAGACAGGGAGGAACACACAGGGAGAAGACCAGACAAGAGACGGAGGAACACAGGGAGAAGGACCAGACAAGAGACAGGGAGGAAAACACAGGGAGAAGGACCAGACAAGAGACAAGGAGGAAACACAGGGAGAAGGACCAGACAAGAGACAGGGAGGAAACACAGGGAGAAGGACCAGACAAGAGACAGGGAGGAAAACACAGGGAGAAGGACCAGACAAGAGACAGGAGGAAAACACAGGGAGAAGGACCAGACAAGAGACAGGGAGGAAAACACAGGGAAAGGACCAGACAAGAGACAGGGAGGAAACACAGGGAGAAGGACCAGACAAGAGACAGGGAGGACACACAGGGAGAAGGACCAGACAAGAGACAGGGAGGACACACAGGGAAAGGACCAGACAAGAGACAGGAGGAAAACACAGGGAGAAGGACCAGACTAGAGACAGGGAGGAAAACACAGGAGAAGGACCAGACAAGAGACAGGGAGGAAAACACAGGGAGAAGGACCAGACAAGAGACAGGGAGGAAAACACAGGGAGAAGGACCAGACAAGAGACAGGGAGGAACACACAGGGAGAAGGACCAGACAAGAGACAGGGAGGAAAACACAGGGAGAAGGACCAGACAGAGACAGGGAGGAACACACAGGGAGAAGGACCAGACAAGAGACAGGAGGAAAAACACAGGGAGAAGGACCAGACAAGAGACAGGGAGGAAAAACACAGGGAGAAGGACCAGACAAGAGACAGGGAGGAAAAAACAGGGAGAAGGACCAGACAAGAGACAAGGAGGAACACACAGGGAGAAGGACCAGACAAGAACAAGGAGGAAAAAACAGGGAGAAGGACCAGACAAGAGACAGGGAGGAATACACAGGGAGAAGGACCAGACAAGAGACAGGGAGGAAAACACAGGGAGAAGGACCAGACAAGAGACAGGGAGGAACACACAGGGAGAAGGACCAGACAAGAGACAGGGAGGAACACACAGGGAGAAGGACCAGACAAGAGACAGGGAGGAAAACACAGGGAGAAGGACCAGACAAGAGGACAAGGAGGAAAACACAGGGAGAAGGACCAGACAAGAGACAGGGAGGAAAACACAGGGAGAAGGACCAGACAAGGACAGGGAGGAAAACACAGGGAGAAGGACCAGACAAGAGACAGGGAGGAAAACACAGGGAGAAGGACCAGACAAGAGACAGGGAGGAAAACACAGGGAGAAGGACCAGACAGAGACAGGAGGAAAACACAGGGAGAAGGACCAGACAAGAGACAGGGAGGACACACAGGGAGAAGGACAGACAAGAGACAGGGAGGACACACAGGGAGAAGGACCAGACAAGAGACAGGGAGGAAAACACAGGAGAAGGACCAGACTAGAGACAGGGAGGAAAACACAGGGAGAAGGACCAGACAAGAGACAGGGAGGAAAACACAGGGAGAAGGACCAGACAAGAGACAGGGAGGAAAACACAGGGAGAAGGACCAGACAAGAGACAGGGAGGAACACACAGGGAGAAGGACCAGACAAGAGACAGGGAGGAAAACACAGGGAGAAGGACCAGACAAGAGACAGGGAGGAACACACAGGGAGAAGGACCAGACAAGAGACAGGGAGGAAAAACACAGGGAGAAGGACCAGACAAGAGACAGGAGGAAAAACACAGGGAGAAGGAACCAGACAAGAGAAGGGAGGAAAACACAGGGAGAAGGACCAGACAAGAGACAAGGAGGAACACACAGGGAGAAGGACCAGACAAGAACAAGGAGGAAAACACAGGAGAAGGACCAGACAAGAGACAGGGAGGAATACACAGGGAGAAGGACCAGACAAGAGACAGGGAGGAACACACAGGGAGAAGGACCAGACAAGAGACAGGGAGGAAAACACAGGGAGAAGGACCAGACAAGAGACAGGGAGGAAAACGCAGGGAGAAGGACCAGACAAGAGACAGGGAGGAACAACAGGGAGAAGGACCAGACAAGAACAAGGAGGAAAACACAGGGAGAAGGACCAGACAGAGACAGGGAGGAAACACAGGGAGAAGGACCAGACAAGAGACAGGGAGGAAAAACACAGGGAGAAGGACCAGACAAGAGACAGGGAGGAAAACACAGGGAGAAGGACCAGACAAGAGACAGGGGAGGAAAAACACAGGGAGAAGGACCAGACAAGAGACAGGGAGGAACACACAGGGAGAAGGACCAGACAAGAGACAGGGAGGAAAACACAGGGAGAAGGACCAGACAAGAGACAGGGAGGAAAAACACAGGGAGAAGGACCAGACAAGAGACAGGGAGGAAAACACACAGGGAGAAGGACCAGACAAGAGACAGGGAGGAAAACACAGGGAGAAGGACCAGACAAGAGACAGGGAGGAAAACACAGGGAGAAGGACCAGACAAGAGACAGGGAGGAAAACACAGGGAGAAGGACCAGACAAGAGACAAGGAGGAAAACACAGGGAGAAGGACCAGACAAGAGACAGGGAGGAAAACACAGGGAGAAGGACCAGACAAGAGACAGGGAGGAAAAACACAGGGAGAAGGACCAGACAAGAGACAGGAGAAAAACACAGGAGAAGGACCAGACAAGAGACAGGGAGGAAAACACAGGGAGAAGGACCAGACAAGAGACAGGGAGGACACACAGGGAGAAGGACCAGACAAGAGACAGGGAGGACACACAGGGAGAAGGGACCAGACAAGAGACAGGGAGGAAAAACACAGGGAGAAGGACCAGACTAGAGACAGGGAGGAAAAACACAGGGAGAAGGACCAGACAAGAACAAGTGTGCAATCTTTATCAGAGAAGTAATGTCGTATAGTAGGCTAAAATTTAAGAGCAGTCTTGATTTAGAAATAGTGGGGGTAGAAGTTTGGATTAATAAAAGGAAAATTAGTGTCCTGAATTTTTATAATCCATGTAATAAACTCAAAATAGAGGAATTAGACAGACTTTGTCAAGGAAATGAAATAATATGGTGTGGTGATTTTAATGCACATAATACAATGTGGGGAGGGAGGTCAACAGATTACAACGGAAAGTAGTGGAGGATTAATGGAGGCAAAGGAATTAGTTTGTAAATAATGGGCAAGGTACAAGATCAATTTTAGAGATGGAACAGAGTCTGCGATCGATCTAACTTGGTAACAAGTGAATTAGCTTCTGGTGGCAGTTGGGAAGTATGGCAGATAACAGTATTGGGAGATGATCATCTTCCGATTATAATCAAGTTTGATATAAGTAATGTGGTTGAGCTAGACGGTATCATGAGATGGACTTTTTCTAAATCAAATTGGGAGGTGTTTGCTAAGTTGTGTGATAATGAATTGATAAGATTGATATGGCAGGAAGTATTGATGAAATAAATGAGCAATTTACTTCAAATATAATTAAAAGCGCTAAGCAAAACTATTGGGAATAAAACTGGTAAACTTAGTAAGTGTGTTAAGATGGTACCGTGGTGGAACAAAGAAGTAATGATGCAATCCGAAACAAAATCAGGCTGTTGGAAAGTTAAGAAAGACACATTCACTATACAATTTATTAGATATAAAAAGGCACAGGCTCAGGTAAGGAAAATTGTTAAAAGAGCAAAAAGGGAGTGTTGGAGAGGATTCTGTTCAAGTATTGGGAGAACTACACCATTAGATAAAGTATGGGAATGATTAAGAAGATGAGGGAATTAGAGCGCAGAGTACCTGCCAGTGTTAGAGAATGGAGGGGAAGTTGCCACTGGTGCTATGGATGGAGAAGGCAGAAATTCTAGCTAAGAATTTTGTCAAAGTTCATTCTCCTGAAAATTTGACGGAAGAAGGTAAGATCAGGAGACAGGAAGTGTTAGATGAACATCCTAATGTAATGAGGAAAGACATTTGTCACAGAGTGTTGTAAATGTACCTTTTTCTATTCAAGAGTTGAGAAGAGCTACGAAGTAAGTGTAAAATGACTGCTCCTGGGAAAGATAATGTATGTTACATAATGTTGGCCAAATGAAGTGATTTGCATTAGGAAAGCTGCTGGAGATGTACAATAAGATTTGGGAGAAAGGGAAGCTGCCAATAATATGGAAAGAGTCTGTCATTATTCCTATTAGAAAAAGGGAAAGATCTAAACAGTCCAGGCAGTTATAGACCTATAGCTCTGACATCGCACTTGTGTAAAGTTATGGAAAGAATGATAACAGAAAGGCTGACATACTATGTTGAAAAAAATGAATTAATGACTCCTTATCAGAGTGGGTTTAGAAGAGGGCGGAGTACTTTAGATCCACTGTTGTGCCTGGAATCTGAAGTCAGGAAAGCTCAAGTGAACAAGGAGTGTGTTGTAGCTGTATTCTTTGATGTGGAGAAAGCTTACGATATGATGTGGAAGGAAGGATTATTAATAAAACTGGACATTATGGGTCTGGGAGGAAACGTATATAATTGGATTATGGATTTTTTGTTTGGCCGTGCCATCAGAGTCCGAGTTGGCAATTCATATTCTCGAAGGCATGAAGTTGAGAATGGAACCCCGCAGGGGAGTGTAATTAGTCCTCTTTTGTTTTCTATCATGATAAATGATATATACACACAAGTAGGATCTGATATTGGTAAGTCACTTTTTGCAGATGATGGAGCTATTTGGAAAAGGGGCAGAAATGTAAATAATATTGTAGGTAAGATTCAGGAAGCCATTACGGAAATTGAAAGCTGGTCTCTGACATGGGGGTTTAGATTGTCGGTGGAAAAAACTGAAACTTTATTTTTTACGAGGAAAAGGATAGGTGAGGAGGTTAAAACTTTATGGACAAGAAATAAAGAAAGTGAAGACATTTAAGTTTCTGGGAATATGGTTGGATGAGAGAGTCACATGGAGTATTCACATTGATAAAGTAGTAGATAAATGTAAAAAGGTTTTAAATGTTATGAGGTGCTTGGCAGGCACTAAGTGGGGGGCTGATAAAGCTGCTTTGAGGAACGTGTACACAGCCTTAATTAGATCAGTCATAGAATACGGACTGATAGTGTATGGTTCAGCTGCATACTCTTCTCTACAAAAATTAGATAGAGTCCAGGCACAAGCACTAAGGATATGCTGTGGGGCAGTCAGATCTACACCAGTGTCGGCACTTCAGGTAGAGGTCGGAGAAATACCAATTTATTTAAGGAGAAAACAGCTAATTGTTAATTACTGGGCAAATCTACAGGGCCATGAAGATACGCACCCCACTAAACAAACTGTAAAAACGAGTTGGGAAAGTAACAAAATTAAAAAAGAAAGTTTTTGTGTTTGTGTTTCGGAATTATGTAAGGAATTTAAAGTTAAAGAATGGAATATTAGTCCGACGGTGGTGTTATCAGCTGTTCCACCATGGTTGCTACCTCAACCTATAGTAGATCTATCCTTATTGAAACGGTTACATTCAATGAAAAACAAAATCAACGTGCAGGCTTACGTGAACACTGTTCTACATGAACAATATGGGCAGTTTATACAAATATTTACAGATGGATCCAAAAATCCAGAAAATGGTCAAACTAGTTGTGCATTTTATGTTCCTGAATTAAAGGTCAAAGTGGGGAAGCGAACGAGTGATCACATCGCAGTATACACAGTAGAGATGATGGCTATCTCACTAGCACTTCAGTGGATAGAGGAAATACAGCCAATGCGAGTGGTCATTTGCTCAGACTCCAGCGCAGCTCTGGAGAGTATAAACAACTTCTCTTCAGAATGTCGTCAGGATATTTTACATGAAATTTTACACATCATGTTTAGGTTACTTCATTTGGGAATTGTTGTTCAATTTGTGTGGGTTCCAGCGCATGTGGGTATTAGAGGGAATGAGGTAGTGGATCAACTGGCAAAATGTGGTTTGAAAGCAAAACAGGTTGATATAATTGTACCCATCAGTAGAGCAGAAGTCAAATCTGTTACAAAAGTTGTTGTCAAGCAACAATGGCAAAAGTTGTGGGACAGTAACACTAAAGGAAGACATTTATACCAGATACAAAGGGAAGTAGGAACGGAAAGCACTTGGGGGAGTAGTAGAAGAGAACAGAGCATTAACAGCAGGATAAAATTGGGTCACTCTGGATTAAACTCATCAATGCAGCTGATTGGAAAACATCCAACTGGCAATTGTGATGGTTGCCAACAACCAGAGACAATACATCATGTATTTTTTAGCTGCCCGGAATATGCAAGGCAAAGACTCATGCTGAAAACTGCACTGGAACAACTTAACATCAAGGACATGGATTTCAAGGCAATATACGAAAGTAACTCAAGAAATGAAGTAAACAAGCTGATCTTCAAGTTTCTCAAAAACACTGGTCTGAGGACAAGGATTTAAACATGAACATTAAATAAATCAACAGTAGGTGGCGATATATGCTCCAAGTGGAAGCGATTTGCCATTAAAGAAAAGAAGAAGAAGAAGAAGGGAGAAAAGAACAGCAAAACAAAACCCATTACCAGACACACAAAACTAAAACCGTGACATAACACCAAGACATGGTTCCTGTGACGTAGTGTCCAGAAGTATAGTTTAAATATAATGCATATAAAACCCTGCCTACCGTCATTGTTTGTTTTTTTAACACTTTTGTTAAACACTAGACCCCATGTCTTTCAAAATATACTTCATCGCCCACCAGGGGCGGTTCTAGGGGGGGGGGGCAGGAGACTTTGGACCGCCCTGTGGCCCCCCTAAAAAAAAAAAGTTTATGATTTCTTGGCTGACAAAATAGGCGGAACTAACGCTTTTGTCATTCTAGTCGGACCCATTAGAGCGTAAAAACTGTAACTATAAGTATCTGAAATAAATATGTCTACTGAAACAAATACCAATAACTGTATTGCATTGTTGTTATGCGCAATTACTTCATACTGTCTTTGTCTTTTTCGTCCTGCATTTATTGTGCCCCCATCAGAAAATAACTGGCCCCAGCCTGGCCCCCCCAGTCAAATTGGTCTAGAACCGCCACTGTCGATAATTGCAGTGTAGATATATGTACTGGGTTTTCTGTTACTGTAAAAGATGGGCTTTTTAGCTATAGCTAGCTCATTTTTCACATGGGTCCGTTGGGTTGTCGTTAGGCAGTGTTCAAAGACATCCGGGGTCCTACAGCGGTACCATGATCTCTCTGTCCATGCTCTGAGGTCCGGTTGAGGACAATGACCCTACTACTGTATGCCAATGATCCAAGTATCAGCAAGTTAGTTCCTCTGATTCTGATTTGAAATGGTATAAAACAATTCATTACTTACTTAATGTTTTAAGTTGTTTCTAATTGTGTGTCCCTTCATGTATTGAATCTGCACAAACAATTAACAGATAGCTACAAAGCAATGTTTTTACTGGTGATTCAACATAAAATCCAAACGACATAGTAACATTTCTTGTAAAATCATATGAAATAAGAAGTTAACTTGAGACAGAGTGGAGATTGACATTTGGCCAGAGATTTCAATACTATAGAACCATCAATGGTGTGTTTGTGTATGAAGTATTACATTTGGCAAGCACACCAGATAAGAAAAACCCCTCCCTCCTTGTTGGCTATTGTAACTTTTTGAATGTTTTCATGGTATTAACAATTCACGAGTAATTAATTAGTGGTTATCTTATTCTGAAGGCCGCATTTAAACACAAGCAAATGAGTAAGGGGTGAGGTGAAAATGGGTATAATTTCACCTCACCCCAAGTTTTACAAAACTCTTTTTTTGTTTTTGTTTAGGTACAACCTGGATGAAGGGATTGTCCCTCTGATCATGAGTGGAGGAGATCCAGCACCTGTTGACACTATTGTTAACTGGAATCGTGTTCCCTGGCTTGAAGTGCATCAGACCGCCTCCCTCAAACTTGAACAGAGGCCGTCTCCACGACTGTTGACTACACACTTCCAGTACAACATGATGCCACCATCTTTCTTTGAAGTAAAGCCAAAGGTAAACCTATCAACTAAGGCGGATCAGATTCATGTGATAAACGCATCACAGACAGTACGTGTGAAGGAAAGGGTCTGACGTCATGTCATCACTGCAGGTCATCTATGTGACGAGGAACCCCAAAGATGTGTTCACATCGTCTTTTCATCTTCATGACGCGGCTTCCTTCCTGGTGGACCCAGGCCCACAGACCCAGTTCCTCCACAAGTTCCTTGATGGAAAAGGTTTTTCTGATTGTTACAGCTATGTAATGTTTAGAATGCGTTCATAACACCATACATATCAGTAAGTGGGACGAAAACTCTTAAAAAACCTTTTACCTGGTAACATGAGTTAAAGGGGACTTATCTTGCACATTCTTAATTGGTTTTGGGATTTTACTAGCCCATGATTACAAACTTTAATGTTCAAAAAACACATTCTTGTTCTTATAAATTCTCTGAAAATGCTCATTTTAAGCACCTGTCTTTTTAAAGCAACCCAAAATAACAGCAAGAGTAAAATAGAGAAGACGGTCCATTCTTATACATTGTGGGTCGCTAGCTCACCATGGATACATGTTTATCTTGCAAAGCCATTAGCGCGTGCATTTTGCATTATATGTAGCCTTTAACAAGGGAGATCTTGAAAGACCATGAAGTTCAGTAAACAAAAATACAAAGTTATGATAACCTCTTATTAAAGGAATACTTGTGTCTCCTGTTCCTTCCAGTTCTGTTTGGCTCGTGGTTTGATCATGTAAAGAGCTGGCTGAATGCTGAAGATGAAGAGCACATCATGCACATCTCCTATGAACAGATGATAATGGTGGACTCAGGAACAATCCTCAAATCTGCCTCAAATCACTTTTACAAATATTTTCCCAATAATTCTGACCTTGATTTAGCAATCATCTTCAAAGTCCTCCTACTAAGATATTGTATACTGGGAGAGCCACTGCAGGACTATGAGCTGATCTGTGTTTCTCTTTAGGATCTGAAGGACTCTGTGTGCAACATGGCTCAGTTCCTGCAGAAATCTCTGGACGATGAAGCGATAGAGAAGATAGCCGACCGATGTTTGTTCAAGAACATGAAGAAGAACAACATGTCAAACCACTCTTTTGTTCCTCGTGAATTACTGGACCAGACAAAGTCTGAGTTTCTCAGGAAAGGTGAGTGTCATTAAATAATACATGCAGTACAAAAGGTTATTTGAATCTGGAGGAGCTATAACTGAGGATACACGTGTATTCCGTGCGCAATACATCCTGAAATGATCTGTCCATGAAATACATAATGATGTTTATGGAGAGTTTGCTGGCTTTATTGTTTTATTTTCTCACTAATATTGTACTATCTAGTCATAGTCAGAACATGTCTTTGGGGGTAGGGCATTCATTGGTGCTGAGTCATCTTTGGTGGATGGTATCAGGACCATAAGGGAATCCTCACATACAAACTGACATACTGTATTTCTAAATAGCAAGAACAAATGTGTCTATTCAAAATAAGATAGAAAGGTGCACATATTTCTCCAACTGAATAATGATTTCCTTTTTTTCCCATGTTGTGTTTCAGGAATTGCTGGAGACTGGAAAAAGCAGCTAACCCCGGCAGAAGCAGCGTACTTTGACGCTGTTTACAAAGACAACATGAAAGATGTCAAATATACATTTGCATGGGATTAAATGGGAATACTTTAACACTGCCTCCTGCAGCATACCATGATTCTCAGAAAGGAATAAGCCATTTCTTATTCACAACTAATGTTTGGTTAATGAGGTTTGTGGCAGCAGAATTGGAGAAACACAAACAAACAAACATTCTTGAACTCCTCTTAATAGATGAAACAGTTTTATGGTTTTCATAGACAGAGTCTAATCAAAGATGATGTGTTTGAAGTACTAGGCATGAGCAACCCTCTCTCTAACTTCTTGATTTGTTCATATAACACTGCCTTAACAGAGTTGTTGTTGTGTGACCTGAGGTGTTCACCTTGGCTGGTTTGTGTTATGGCCAAACCGATGATTGATTTACCATAAGTCACGTATTATTTCACTTTATGCATCACCAGGCTGCGTGTTTGATAACAAACATCTGTAATGAAGTCAACCTTCACTTGAACTAGTAACAAATAAACCCAACGAGCTCAGGTGACCTTACTTGCATATGTTAATGTGTAACAATGCAAATGTGATATCAGACACAGTCACACCAAAACCCTAAAGCAACATGAACCTGCTTGCCTTATAGTGAACGGATGAAGATCACAATGATTCATAAAACATTTCATTTCCAATAAAAAATGTCTGCATCAAATGTTGTACTTAAATCACAGAATGTTTTGCTCCTCCTTAATTTTACAATATTTGTATTTGTATTTTTCGAGTTTCATTTAATATTATATCTGCCCTGCGTTTACACATCCTCATCTTTGCATTTACGTTTCTTTTATATAAAGATAGGATAGAAGAATAGATACATAGATTCGGAGGGAAATAACGATGGGTTACGTATTGTAACCCTAGTTATATAAGCACAGGGGGAGCCCTCTACTGGACTCTATGGGTACTATCCTTGACCTTACTATGCGAGCGTTCACCTACTGAGATATCTTTAAACGTAGCCGGCCCTCGGGGCGTGCCTACCTGAGTGCGCGCGCAGCCCACCCTATATAAGGCGGCCTCGCCTCCTGATCATCCTACACCCTCTTCAGCGAGCAGCATAGGACAGACAGGGCCCCTAGTAGAGGGCTCCGCCTGTGCTTATATAACTAGGGTTACAATACGTAACCCATCGTTATATCTCACAGGCTCTACTGGAATCTATGGGTACAGTGGGTGGAGCCCTGATGGATACACGCCCTGTGTCCATCAACCCATCACACTGCCCCTGACCGGCTTTTTTGGTTAGCAGCCACTGCACCGCAACCTCTCCTCCCTCGGCCTTGACCGTGGAGGAGTCGGGGCCGCAGTTTACTTGGCTGATAGAGCACACTCAGACACGCTTACCTCGTGAAGAGTGTGCATGGAAAATAGTGAGGAAGGCTCCCCCCTTCCGCCCTGTATGGGGCTCACTGCGCACCATGTTTACCCGGTCCCTAAGGAGCATGGGAAACCATAAGTGCATTATGTCCAGGGGGTGGGGGGGGTCAGATACCTACTGACCCACAGCCCGCCCCCCCCCCTCACCATTTCTGTGTTGCCCCAGCAAGCACAGACGATGAGAAGGAGCCAGACATGTCCAAGAGATAAAACCTTATGAAGGGGCCTGGCGTGGACCAAGACGCCGCCGTGCTTATGTCCTCCACACTCACGTTGCTAAATAAGGCTGTTGACACAGCCATAGCCCGTGTAGAGTGCGCACGGACCCCCGTGGGGAAGGCTCTCCCCGCCTGACCGTGGGCATGTGCAATGCACTCGCAGAGCCATCCTGCCAGGCGTTTCTTGGACAGAGCTTTACCGGCCACCCCCCCTGAAGCACACAAACAGCTGTTCAGTGCGCCTAATGACAGCCGTGCGCTCGACATAACAGACGTACCGGGCAGAGGAGGTGCAGTTTAGCCTCCCTGTCCCCAATATGGGGTGGAAGACTAAAGCCGCCCAGCTGTATAGAAACCCTTGACCTGAACAAACTCCTTAAGTTCTTGGGAACAAAGGAGGGGTTCGGCCTGAGTGTCGCCCCGCTACGGTCACCCGGATCCACAGGCAACTCGGGTGTACCGACAGAGCGGTCAGTTCGGACACTCTCTTGGCCGAAGTCAGGGCCAGCAGCAATGCTGTTTTTAATGACAGTGCCTTCAGGGAGGAGAGCTCCAGAGTCTCAAATGGTTCTGTGACCAGAGCCTCGAGCACCAACGGCAGGTTCCATTGCGGGGAGGAGGCGTGCACTACTGGGCGCTGCCTCCTGACCCCCTGCAAAAACCGCGACATAAGCGGCTGACTGAAGGCTGACCTGCCGCCAAATCCCTCATGACAGGATGAAATGGCTGCTGCATACACTTTAACTGTGGAATTAGCCAGCCCTCTGTCCACCAGTAACTATAAGTAGGACAGAATAGAGCCCAGCGTACAAGATAAGGGCTCTAGACTTCCCTCTTCACACCATCGCTGGAATGCCAACCACTTTGGCCTGTAACAGGCTGTGGTGGATCCTGCTCTTGCTGCCTGGATAGTCTGGATAACTTCGTCAGACAATCCCCCCTGTCTCAGCCTGTCCTTCTCAGGAGCCAAGCCTGGAGAGGTTGGCCCAGAGAGGGTAACGCCCCTATTGCACCAGCCCCTGAGACATCGCCCCCCAGACCTGAGGAACTGCCCAGGGCTGGCCCACCATCATCTGTGTCACCTCCGCGAACCACGGCGCCACGCGGCGGTCTGGGGCCACTAGGATGACTGACAGATGTTCTCGTCTCACCCTCTCCAGGAGGGGGAGAATGAGGCACAGCGGTGGAAAGGCGTAGAGCAGCTTTCGTGGCCATGGCTCGTGTGCAAACGCGTCCACCCCCAAGGGCGGATTGTCCCGCCGAGCCATGGAAAACCACAGAGTACAGTGGCTGTTTCGCCGGTTGGCGAACAGGTCCACCTCCGCTCTCCCGAACCGGGCCCAGATCTGCTTCACCACCTCCGGGGGAAGCACCCACACTCATGGCAGAGACAACACAATCTCTGAGGCCCATAACCACAGGTTCTCTGCTGTGGTCAACAAGGTTCAAGGTTCTTTATTGTCAAACTAACATAGCTAATTATGTCGTTGAAAATCTTAGGTCACAGGCTTCTCCAACAATGCAACACAATAATACAGATAAGCAGACAATATTAAAACAATATTAAAGTGTATTATATTAAAAGTAATACAAAAAAGTGGAATAGTTCTAAAAAAAGTGAGAGAAAAAAAAAGTGGAATAGTGCAATACGAGTCTATATACAAGTTGTTGGAATGATATATTAGATAATAGATAAATAATTATTAAGTAGCAGATGAATGTTATGAAATTGTTTCAGCAGTTCAGGTGTTTAACAGTCTTATTGCCTGCGGGATGAAGCTGTCTCTGAATCTGGTTGTTCTTGTCCGGATACTGCGGTACCGCCTGCCAGACGGCAGCAGACTGAACAGTTTGTGGCTGGGGTGATGGGGGTCTTTGATAATCCTGAGGGATTTCTTCCTGAGCCGCTGGGAGTAAAGGTCCTCCATGGATGGCAGCTCCGTCCTGGTGATGTTCTCTGCAGTTTTCACCACCCTCTGTAAAGCCTTACGATTAAGGGCGGTGCAGCTGCTGTACCAGGCCGTGATGCAGCCAGTCAGGATACTCTCTATGGTGCACCTGTAGAAGGTCAGAATACTCTCTATGGTGCACCTGTAGAAGGTCAGGATCCTCTCTATAGTGCACCTGTAGAAGGTCAGGATACTCTCTCTGGTGCACCTGTAGAAGGTCAGGATACTCTCTCTGGTGCACCTGTAGAAGGTCAGGCTCCTCTCTATGGTGCACCTGTAGAAGGTCAGGATACTCTCTCTGGTGCACCTGTAGAAGGTCAGGATCCTCTCTATGGTGCACCTGTAGAAGGTCAGGATGCTCTCTATGGTGCACCTGTAGAAGGTCAGGATCCTCTCTATGGTGCACCTGTAGAAGGTCAGGATCCTCTCTATGGTGCACCTGTAGAAGGTCAGGATGCTCTCTATGGTGCACCTGTAGAAGGTCAGGATCCTCTCTATGGTGCACCTGTAGAAGGTCAGGATGCTCTCTATGGTGCACCTGTAGAAGGTCAGGATGCTCTCTATGGTGCACCTGTAGAAGGTCAGGATGCTCTCTATGGTGCACCTGTAGAAGGTCAGGATCCTCTCTATGGTGCACCTGTAGAAGTTACAGAGTATCCTGGAGTCCATATTGAACCTCCTCAGCCTGCGGAGGAAAAAGAGCCGCTGTCGAGCTTTCTTGGTGATGGTGGTGGTGTGAAGCGTCCATGTCAGGTCCTCAGTGATGTGGACCCCAAGGAACCTGAAGCTGCTGACTCTCTCTCTAGTCCCATTGATGGCGATGGGGCGTGTCCCTCTCTCTGCTGCTTCCTGTAATCCACAATCAGCTCCTTTGTTTTGCTGACGTTGAGATGGAGGTTGTTATCCTGGCACCAAGATGTCAGGTTTTCGACCTCCTCTCTGTACGCCGTCTCGTCGCCGTCTGTGATCTGGCCGATGACGGTCGTGTCGTCAGCAAACTTCACGATGGTGTTGGAGCTGTGTGTGGCCATGCAGTCGTGTGTGAACAGGGAGTAGAGGACTGGGCTGAGCACGCAGCCTTGAGGGGCTCCGGTGTTGAGGATCAGGGTGGAGGATGTGATGTTTCCCACCCGCACCGCCTGGGGTCTGCCCGTCAGGAAGTTCAGGATCCAGTCACAGAGGGCGCTGTTGAGCCCGAGGTCTCTGAGCTTGACGGCCAGCTTGGAGGGCACAATGGTATTGAATGCTGAACTGTAATCAATGAACAGCATTCTCACATATGTGTTCCTTTGGTCCAGGTGTGAGAGGGCAGTGTGGATGGTGAGGGCTATGGCGTCGTCTGTGGACCTGTTTGCTCTGTAGGCAAACTGCAGGGGGTCCAGAGAGTCAGGGAGGGAGGAGGTGATGAAGGTTTTGACTAACCGCTCAAAGCACTTCATAATGATGGAGGTGAGTGCTACTGGGCGGTAGTCATTGAGGCTGGTGATTATTGTTTTTTTGGGGACAGGAACGATGGTTGAGTGTTTGAAGCATGTGGGGACTACAGACTGCAGCAGGGACCTGTTGAAGATATCTGTGAACACCTCTGCCAGCTGAACTGCACACACCCTGAGAACACGGCCAGGGATGCCATCAGGTCCAGGAGCCTTGTGTGGGTTAACCCTTTTAAAGGATTTGCACACATCTGCCCTGTCTAAAACAAAAGGGCAGGGCTCCTGGTCCTTCTGTGCCTCCACAGCCCGGCTGCTCTCAAAACGTGCAAAAAAGCTGTTCAGCTCATCTGGGAGAGATGCGCACGCAGACACTCCCGCAGCACCCCCCGCTACTCCTTTGTAGTCTGTCATTGTTCTTAGTCCCGCCCACAACGCCGCGATGGCCATCACCGATGGGAAGTCCTGACGTGCGGACCTGTGAGGCGGCCCGTCCTGGGCACCGGAACAGGAAGCACCCGACATCGAGTAACCCTCGTCGTCTTCCTCCTCGACGAACGGGGCCGGCCGGCCCGCCGGGATGGCGAAAGCGAATGGCACCCCTCCAACCGCATCCTGTTCCTCCATCACCACCACCTCGAGGTCCACGTGGTCCTCCGTTTCCTCCGGCGACGCGTAGTAGGCCTGAAAATGCTCCATGCGGTGCCGGCGGCTAAGTTGTGGTAGAATCCGGCAGGCATTACAGGAGGGAGACTGCAAGCCGTCCCCGGCGTGTTCAGGCCCCAGACACTCGAAACACAGGCGGTGGGGATCGGCACCTGCGATTAGGCCGGTGCACGTAAGACAGGGTCGGTGCTCGAGGACTGGTGAGTTTTCCATTCTTCTCGATCTCTTCTCTCTCTTTCGCTCTCTCAGTTGTTTATCCTGCTCGCTGAAGAGAAAAGGATGACAGTCAGGAGGCGAGGCCGCCTTATATAGGGTGGGCTTGCACCCGCACTCAGGTAGGCCCGCCCAGAGGGCCGGCTACGTTTAAAGATATCTCAGTAGGTGAACGCTCGCATAGTAAGGTCAAGGGGTAGTACCCATAGAGTCCAGTAGAGGGCGGAGCCTGTGAGATATAACCCTCTTTAATGGTCACACATGCAGAGCACACAGCACACACAGTGACATGTGTTCTCTGCTTTTAACCCATCCTAGCACCAGGAGTCTAGTACTAGGAGCAGTGGGCAGCTATTGTACAGCGCCTGGGGAGCAATGGGAGTGAGGGGGGAAGGGGGATGTCCGGTGCCTTGCTCAAGGGCACCACGGCAGGGCAGGAGGTGAACTGGGACCACTCCAAGTAGCAGTCCACACTCCATATTTAGGTCTGGTCGGGAACTTGAACGAGCGACCCCACAGCTCCCAGTCCAATCCCCTACTGACTGAGCCACAGATGGTGAATATGTCATATATTTGTGTTATTATATACAGTATTGACCTAATTCTTCACCTAATCTTGGGCGCTTCTGCATTTTTCTTAAGAGTGGAAAGTGTGAGAAACGTAAAGAACGTGACACAATGACTGGGACTCAAATGCAACGACTCGACAACAAAAGTACAAAAACAAAAGTTTTTACAAAATGTAGGAAGAATGTGCAAAGGCAAATTGCAAATAATACAAGACTTAATTAACGTGGCTCTTGGTGGATGGTAAATAAAGTTCTTAGCTTGAAAAACGCTGGCTTTCTTGACATGGCATGGAATAAGGCCAACTGGCACATGACAAAGGAAGAAGAGGGTTACGTTCGTCAGTGAAGCTTAGGAAGGTTCCTAACGGAGTGAAAGGACCCGGGAGAACCCAAGTGTCAGCCTGATAAGATATCTAAATGATAAATCTGTTGTCTAACATTTTCCAAAGTTTAAATCTTACATGTGTCACTTGTGGGCACACATTGTCTTTCTAAGGGTAAGACATTGTTAATTTGGATTAGACACCAGGACGTTATGTAAACTGGACCTGTTTGGTTATGATGATTACTGAGCTTCAGGGGTGTCACTATGCATATTTAATACTGTTATATATTATATTAATCAACTAGGTGCAAGTTGCCTTTACCGCTGGCCTAGTACTCTGACTGATAAGCTTCATATTTATCAGATCAGATTTATCAGAGAGCGATTAGGATTTTCTTAACTAACTCTTAAAATAAGATAAGAAGTACTTTATTGATCACATGTGGGAAACTTTTGCCAACAAATAAGAAAATTAGTGTGTTTACTTAAATGTCGAACTCTATCTTTACTACATGGACTAGACTATTGTTCATCAAATTCATAACTTCTAATGTTGCATAATTATTTTACATGTTTGTATTGTGGGCTGGTGTTTCAGGGATATACAGTAGCCACTGATGATGTCTCTGATGGCACTGAATGAATCACACTGGGCACCAAATGGCCCGTCATCCTCTGTCCCCTGATAGGCTCTTCAGCAGCCTGCCTGTCCCTGATAGGCTCTTCAGCAGCCTGCCTGTCCCTGATAGGCTCTTCAGCAGCATGCCTGTCCCTGATAGGCTCTTCAGCAGCATGCCTGTCCCTGATAGGCTCTTCAGCAGCATGCCTGTCCCTGATAGGCTCTTCAGCAGCATGCCTGTCCCTGATAGGCTCTTCAGCAGCATGCCTGTCCCTGATAGGCTCTTCAGCAGCATGCCTGTCCCTGATAGGCTCTTCAGCAGCCTGCCTGTCCCTGATAGGCTCTTCAGCAGCCTGCCTGTCCCTGATAGGCTCTTCAGCAGCATGCCTGTCCCTGATAGGCTCTTCAGCAGCCTGCCTGTCCCTGATAGGCTCTCCAGCAGCCTCCCTGTCCCTGATAGGCTCTTCAGCTGCCTGTCCCTGATAGGCTCTTCAGCAGCCTATCAGTGTCTCTGCTTTGGGTCCAGCCCTTGGTTTCCTTTTTACCTTTTTATTATATATATAAAAAAACGATACTATGTGTATTCTATTTGTGATATACTGTACTATCTCTTTTTATGATTTTTTTAACATACTATAATATGTTTTTTATTGATTTTTTTGTAAACTCTTACATTTTTAGGATTTTTTTCCAAACATATACTATGACCTTTTCATGGATCAATTTGTTGGTCTAGCTATACTATGACATTTTATCAGAATAAATGTACATACTATAATATGACTTTTTAACAATTTGTTCTCAACATACTAAAGCATGAATTTTTATATATTATTTCTGTTCATTTGGTGGCTCCTATAAAATGTTTCACAGATTAAACTTCAATCACAAACAAAACAATAAAAAGATTATCTGAGGATTTTATTTTGAAAATCTCCGCTGAGTCGCTGCTCTGCAACATCCAATCAGCTCTCAGCAAACATTTCCTGTGGCTCCATGATCCCAAACTAATACTCCTGTTATTTAAACCCTCAGGTAAGTGCTGCTCAAACTTAGAGAAGTCACTTCATTAAATGATTTAGAAACCAGAAGTGATTTTATTGAACTGAATCCTGCAGGAAGTCCGGCCTGAGCTTCCTGTCCCGTGGTGCGTTCAGGCGTTCAGGAACTTTGCGTGATGTTTGATGTGATCGCTCATGAAGGAGTAGATGAAGAAGTAGCTGTGGTCGTATCCCTGCAGCAAAACACAACACGGCTTTAAAAACTCCACATTTCATGCATTAAGTGAAGAATCTCTGGAAGAAAATAAGAGATGTATTCCTCCTGAGATCTTTAAATGATAGCTGAACGTCCATTAACAGAAAGTAAAATATAGTTTTTAGACCAAACCAACCAAAGAAAAGCTGCTTTTTTAAAGTTTAAATAAGAGTACGACCCTCCTGGTTAAGCAATCAGAACAACAGATGAATGGTTTTGTTAGAAAATAATGGATTCAGGTGCATTTAGGCACGAAAAATCTAATTAAAGAGGTTAAATAAAAAAATGTGAAGCCAATTATTATTATTATTTAATTAACGGTACAATTGATGCTTTTGGATAACTGGTTATTAATAAAATGCAGCTTTAATGAATTTACTTTGAGGTTTTGGGGTTGATTTGGATGAATTCAGTCCCTAAACGACGTGTTTGGGTTTTAACATCAGTATATTGTAGCTGGATCTCTTACAGCCACCATGTAGAGAAGGAACAACATGTGATTATTGTTTTATAATCTCTAAACAAACAACATATTTTACAAACAGGAAATGAGGCACTCGGGCAGTGTGAGCACGAGAGGGCGCACTAACAGAGCGGAGGATTCACTCTGAGAAAATAAGATCAAATCGACTCCCTAATTAGTCATTCCAAAAACTTTGATAAAAACATTATATTCAAATTTTTTTCACCACTTTTTTGGGTTCAATTTTTAAAGCAACTTCAGTCCTAATGAAAAATACCACATATTTAATCATTGTCAGGATTTTAACCCTTTAAATGCCATTTTGAAAACATCAAATCACTGTTTTCCATATAATACATATCTGGGGAGTGGCTTCTTTTTTTCTTTGTTATCACAGTCTTGGATATGTCACAGATAGTGAGAGTAGAGAGTTATACGGAGGATGACGGTTAGAAAGACACGTGTTTCTGAGACACTTTAGAGAGGCGTTAGACGT
Source organism: Dissostichus mawsoni (assembly GCA_011823955.1). Lineage (NCBI taxonomy): Eukaryota > Metazoa > Chordata > Actinopteri > Perciformes > Nototheniidae > Dissostichus > Dissostichus mawsoni. The sequence goes on from JAAKFY010000018.1 coordinate 35,608,643, forward strand.
ACCGGCTGCAGTCTGAAGACGACGGGGATCTTCTTCTCGGAGCAGACGGCGATCAGGTTGTCCGGCAGCAGCTGATTGGCCGACAGGAACTGATCGTCCCGCCCCTGATCGATCAGGACGTCCAATGGGGGGCCGGAGTAAGAAGCAGCCAATACCGTGGCATCGTACGCCTGGAACACGACAACACACACACACACACACACACACACACACACACACACACACACACACACACACCCACACACACACACACACACACACACACACACACACACACACACACCCACACACACACACACACACACACACACACACACACACACACACACACACACACACACACACACACACACACACACACACACAACACACACCACACAGTGTTATTTACTGTTTCTGTAGGTAGATTCAGTTTGCAGAAAAAAGACAAATCACCGTAACAAACGAGTCAATAGACAAACGTCACAAAGCTCTGGAGGCTCCAATAAACACTTAAATAAATAGAATAAATATTAAAGAAACTGAAGAATAGGTGCTTTTTCTATAAACCTCCAGTTAGCTTTAAAATGCTCTTTAAAATAGATTACCAAATAAGATCATGATAATTATTTCCAAACTTCACATAAAATATTTTCGTCTAACCAAAAATTCTGCTTTAATCCATCTTTGTTTCCATATATTTTGTTCTTTCTGGTACTTTTATACAACCACAACAAAAAGATAAATGTTTTTAAGGGTGATGATAAAATCTGATAATAGTCATATATTTAGTTCACACCTAGTCTTACGACAAACATATGTAGAATCAAGATAAATCTGATAACACTCAGGTGTGTTCCCTCTCACCTGCCAGGTGTCTCTGTCCGACCCCAGGTATCCAGAGAAAGCTTTCTGACCCCAGGGACACTGGACAGGGTTACAGATCGGAGCGAACGCTGACACAGTCTGAGGAAACACGGGAGAAATCAGATATTTTATGTTTAAAGGTCACCTATTGTGCAAAATCCACTTCTTCATGTCTCTTCTACATCAACATGTGGCCCCTCTGTGTAAAGAGACTCTGAAAGTTATATCTCACAGGCTCTGCCCTCTACTGGACTCTATGGGTACTGCCCTTGACCTTACTATGCGAGCGTTCACCTACTGAGATATCTTTAAACGTAGCCGGCCCTCGGGGCGGGCCTACCTGAGTGCGCGCGCAGCCCACCCTATATAAGGCGGCCTCGCCTCCTGACTGTCATCCTTTTCTCTTCAGCGAGCAGGATAAACAACTGAGAGAGCGAAAGAGAGAGAAGAAAATTGAGAGAATGGAAAACTCACCAGTCCTTGAGCACCGACCTTGCCCTACGTGCAACAGCCTAATTGCAGGTGCCGATCCCCACCGCCTGTGTTTCGAGTGTCTGGGGCCTAAACACGCCGGGGGCGGCTTGCAGTCTCCCTCCTGTAATGCCTGCCAGATGCTACTACAGCTTAGCCGCCGGCACCGCATGGAGCACTTTCAGGCCTACTACGCGTCGCCGGAGGAAGCGGACGATCACGTGGACCTCGAGGTGGTGGAGATGGAGGAGCAGGAGGCGGTGCCATTCGTTTTCGCCATCCCGGCGGGCCGGCCGGCCCCGTTCGTCGACGACGAGGGTTCCTCGGTGTCGGGTGCTTCCGGTTCCGGAGCCCAGGACGGGCCGCCTCACAGGTCCGCACGTCAGGACTTCCCAGCGGTGATGGCCATCGCGGCGGAGCGTGTAGGGTTATCGCTCCCCCCGCCACTACCGCCAAAGCCGGTGAGCCGGTGAGCCGCCTCCGTCAGGGGTTTTACGGCCCGGCTTCCCTGGCGCAGCCGGCCTTCGTTTTGCCCCCGTTGCCAGACATCTGGCAGTGTGTGGAGGCGACGTGGCGACGGCAACTGAGAACGAGGGCTCCAGTGGCAGGTATGACAGGTATCTTGAGGGTGCAGGGCTCCCAAGAACTTAAGGAGTTCGTTCAGGTCAAGGGTTTCTATACAGCTGGGCGGCTTTAGTCTTCCACCCCATATTGGGGACAGGGAGGCTAAACTGCACCTCCTCTGCCCGGTACGTGCGCTGGCATGTTATGTCGAGCGCACGGCTGTCATTAGGCGCACTGAACAGCTGTTTGTTTGCTTCAGGGGGGGGGTGGCCGGTAAAGCTCTGTCCAAGAAACGCCTGGCAGGATGGCTCTGCGAGTGCATTGCACATGCCCACGGTCAGGCGGGGAGAGCCTTCCCCACGGGGGTCCGTGCGCACTCTACACAAGCTTCATAAGGTTTTATCTCTTGGACATGTCTGGCTCCTTCTCATCGTCTGTGCTTGCTGGGGCAACACAGGACCGGTGAGGGGGGGGGGGGGGGGGGCGGGCTGTGGGTCAGTAGATGTTTGACCTCCCCCCACCCCCTAGACATAATGCACTTATGGTTTCCCATGCTCCTTAGGGACCCGAGAAACATGGTGCGCAGTGAGCCCCATACAGGGCTGGAGGACTCCCCCCGCCTGCTTAAGAGCCTTCCTCACTATTTTCCATGCACACTTCACGAGGTAAGCGTGTCTGAGTGTGCTCTATCAGCCAAGTAAACTGCGGCCCCGACTCCTCCACGGTCACAACCGAGGGAGGAGAGGTTGCGGTGCAGTGGCTGCTAACCAAAAAGCCGGTCAGGGGCAGTGATGGGTTGTTGGGTTGTGATGTGTGTATCCATCAGGGCTCCACCCACTGTACCCATAGAGTCCAGTAGAGGGCGGAGCCTGTGAGATATAACGATGGGTTACGTATTGTAACCCTAGTTATATAAGCACAGGCGGAGCCCTCTACTAGGGGCCCTGTCTGTCCTATGCTGCTCGCTGAAGAGGGTGTAGGATGACAGTCAGGAGGCGAGGCCACCTTATATAGGGTGGGCTGCGCGTGCACTCAGGTAGGCACGCCCCGAGGGCCGGCTACGTTTAAAGATATCTCAGTAGGTGAACGCTCGCATAGTAAGGTCAA
>JAAKFY010000018.1:35616630-35624130 GCA_011823955.1 Dissostichus mawsoni
CGTATGTGTGTGAGTGTGTGTGTCTGTGTTCCTGTGTGTCTGTGCGTGTGTGTGTGTGTTCCTGTGCGTGTGTGTGTGTGTGAGTGTGTGTGCGTGTGTCTGTGTTCCTGTGTGTCTGTTTGTCTGTGTGTGCGTGGTGCGTGCGTGTGTGTGTGTGTGCTGTGTTCTGTGTGTGTGTGTGTGTGTGTGTGTGTGTGTGTGTGTGTGTGTGTGTGTGTGTGTGGTGTGTGTGTGTGTGTCAGTGTGTGTGTGTGACTGCGTGCGTGTGTGCGTGCATGTGTGTGCGTGCTTGCGTGCATGTGTGTGACTGTGCGTGTGTGTGTTCTTGTGCGTGCGTGTGTGTGTGTGTGTGGTGTGTGACTGCGTTCGTGTGCTGTGTGTGTGTGTGTGCGTGCTTGTGTGTGTGTTCCTGTGCGCGTGTGTGTGAGTCTGTGTTCCTGTGTGTCTGTGTGACTGTGGTGTTTGTGTTCCTGTGTGTCTGTGTGATTGTGTGTGTGTGTGTGTGACTGCGTGCGTGTGTGCGTGCGTGTGCGCGTGTGTGTGCGTGCGTGTGTGTGACTGTGCGTGTTCCTGTGCGAGTGAGTGTGTGTGTCTATTGTTCCTGTGTGTATGTGTGTGTGTGTGTGTGTGTGTGTGTGTGTGTTGTGTGGTGTGTGTGTGTTGTGTGTGTGTGTGTGTGTGTGTGTGTGTGTGTGACTGCATGCGTGTGTGCGTGCGTGGTGTGCTTGCGTGCATGTGTGTGACTGTGCGTGCGTGTGTGTGACTGTGCGTGTGTGTGTGTGACTGTTGCGTGTGTCTGTTTCCTGTGCGTGTGTTGTGTGGTGTGTGTGTGTGTTCCTGTGTGTCTGTGTGTCTGTGCGTGTGTGTTCCTGTGTGTGTGTGTCTGTGCGTGTGTGTTCCTGTGCGTATGTGTGTGAGTGTGTGTGTCTGTGTTCCTGTGTGTCTGTGTGTCTGTGCGTGTGTGTGTGTGTTCCTGTGCGTGTGTGTGTGAGTGTGTGTGCGTGTGTCTGTGTTCCTGTGCGTATGTGTGTGAGTGTGTGTGTCTGTGTTCCTGTGTGTCTGTGTGTCTGTGCGTGTCTGTGTGTCTGTGCGTGTGTGTTCCTGTGCGTATGTGTGTGAGTGTGTGTGTCTGTGTTCCTGTGTGTCTGTGCGTGTGTGTGTGTGTTCCTGTGCGTGTGTGTGTGTGAGTGTGTGTGCGTGTGTCTGTGTTCCTGTGTGTCTGTTTGTCTTGTGTGCGTGCGTGCGTGCGTGTGTGTGTGTCTGTGTTCCTGTGTGTTTGTGTGTGTGTGTGTGTGTGTGTGTGTGTGTGTGTGTGTGTGTGTGTGTGTGTGTGTGTGTGTGTGTTGTGTGGTGGTGTGTGTGTGTGTGTGTGTGTTACGTGGGCTGGTGTCTGGAGCTACGATGATGATCCCGTGTTCTGCAGCAAGAACTTGACTTCCTGCTTTAGTGATGAAGTTCTGCTCCGTGCACGTCAGCCCTGCAGAGAGGAGGAATGTGATTAGGTTCACTCATATTTTGTTCGGCATCATTTGCATCAGATTATTCATCTTGTTTCAAGGTCAATCATATTTGTTTTGATTTTTTTAAAAGCACAAGTCTGATTTTTATTCATTATTTTTTAGTAAAAAAAACAGAAATGAGGCTATATTATATATTAGCCTATTGTTCGAAAAAATAATTGTCAAGGAGTCACATGTTGCTTTATTAAAAAGAGCATTAAATGTGGATTAATCCCCCGCTGAAAATAGTCCCAAAGACAACACTATTACTATTTATTTAACTATTGTTTGGTTGTGGCTGAGAGTCAATAACTGCACCAGTAGCCCTTATTTTATAAATACATTGATTAAAGGTCCATGTCATGCTTTTCTGGTTATTACCCGTCCCCTTGTGTTCTGAAGCTTCTGCATGTAAACGGTCTGCAGAGTCACAAACCCTCAAAGTGCACCCTGTAGAGAGTAAACCTCTAACACAGAGAAGACGTGTCTATGCTGCCCCTGAACGCCTCGTTGGACATTTTCTTTTTCCATTGTTTGCTTCCTGGGTTCTGTGACGTGTGAACACCCAGAGGCCACACCCTCTGCCAGCCTTTCACGAAACAAAGCTCCACAAACCTTTCAGCGATTCATGCTGGATATGCACAAAGTAGGGCTCTGAAGAACGACGCTGTTCCTACTTTGTTTGGACCAGCGGGAGATTCGGGTACACAACCTGTAAGTATTCATTGTTGTTTGTGTATTTATGATGTTTAAAACAAACAAGGTATCTACCACGACTGTTTAAATGGGTAAACGTTTTTCGGGCTGCTAAGTTGGGATCGTGGAGAAATGCTCTCGCAGACCCATTCTCACAGCTTTATGAACCTTTTTCTTACTCAATATCAAGCCACATTATTGTTTTTACTTCGGCTGTGAGTGTGTGTGTGCTCAGGATGAGTTTCGCTTGTTCTCGCTGTATCGCCGAGAGGCTCGTTGCTGCGATCTGCTGACAGGCTTCCGCTCCTCGCAGCAGATCGCAGCAACGAGCCTCTCAACGTCGCGTGACCAATCAGAGCACACTGGGCTCACAGGGAGGGGGGGGCAGGAGCTCCAACAAGCCGTGTAGGACAGAGAGTGAATACACATACTATACAGAGATGCTGTATGAAAACCAATGTGAGTTTGGAACATTGAACAATGTAAATCTATTCTAGTAGACCTCAACAATGGAATGATGATCAGTAGAAATGGCCATGACATGGGACCTTTAAGATAACTCACAGATTGTTCCTGCACTGATCGTTCACTCACCTGAGAGCCAGTAGAGGACGGGACATTTGTCCGTCTCAGCTTTAGGAGGCAGGTAGACGGCAAACTTCATCTTACACCTGAGCTCAGTGCTGCACACACACACACACACACGCATTAATTCATACCATACCTCCACAGGTGTGTGTGTGTGTGTGTGTGTGTGGTGTGTGTGTGTGTGTGTGTGTGTGTGTGTGTGGTGTGTGTGTGTGTGTGTGTGTGTGTGTGTGTGTGTGTGGGTGTGTGTGTGTGTGTGTGTGTGTATGTATGTATGGTTGTAAATGCATTGAATATCCACCTCTCATGTTCGAAGACTTTCTGGAAGCCACCGGCACATTTGTTGGATGAAACTTGAGTGAGAGACATCTCTGAACTGCAGGAAGACAACAAAGAGACTTTAACATTATATTTAAACAGTAAAATGATCAATAACTGAGTCTTATAGAAACGACTGCTGCTGTAAACTCATGTACTTTATTCAAATACATTACATCACATGTCACTTGTTAGACGCTTTTATCCAAAGCGACTTACATACTCAATACTGTGGACAATCCCCACAGGAGCAGTTTGGGGTGAAGTGTCTCAGGGACACAACGACATGCTGACTGCAGTGGGGTTGAACCAGTACTCCCCTGATCCAAAGATCAACACACTAACCCACTGAGCCACAGCCTCCCAAAACAGAATATATTTGCTATTGACTCTAAACTAAAGGTTTGTTGTTGGACTTTCAAATAAAACTAGATTAAGTGTTAAACCGGAACAGAACAGTGTCACATAACACACACATCACATAACACACACATCACATAACACACACATCACATAACACACACATCACATAACACACACATATATTATCTCAGGAGCAAAGGTGAAGAAATGCATTGTGGACGTTTCAACTACAAGCACATTGTAGTCCGACTGTATGGAGACAATACATAATGCACCACCTCTGATACTGATAAATACATGTTATGTCAGTAGTCATTTTAAATAGACTTGTACAGAGCATGAGGTCATAATATTGCCTGTGAATGAACAGAGACAGTTTGAGTTATAAAGCTAATAATGCTTGGATATAGAGAAACCAGCTGGAGATGTTCAGGTAGGGCCTCCTGCAGCAGACACACTGTGCACGAGCTGCAGCTTTAAGGCGTTGTATTTTAAACATCTGACTTCTCCTGTCACATGTATGTTGAGAACAATAGTTCATATATATTCATCTCTAAATTGTATGGGTAATTAGCACACATGTGTACGTTTAATACACATTTAGTTATGAATAAGTCATGCAAAAAGTGTTCAACTGTCTCCGCTATAACCTCATGCATGTAGACACCTAACAGCTGCAGGTAAAAAATAGCAGCTTAAATACAACTTCTGCAAATCAGTAGCTCCGTTAGACATCATTAGCTAAAAGGGAATAGGCTCAAGATAAAAAACTGTGCAGATAAAAACCCTTTAAATGTGTTTTTGCAAGACATTAAGCTGTTGAAACAGACAGTGACAAGTGTTAGCCTGTTAATGACAGTTAATCAGATACAAAAACGTCTTGCAACATGCATTATGGATCTGCCGAATAATGCACAACACTGTTCCACATGAAAGTGCATAAATATAGTCAAACACGCTTTTGTACTTAATTAATGAGCAGAAATGTGCATGTTTTGAGTGGAGTTTGGTGAAAGCAAGTACATTTAGCTCGTTTAAGTACCGTTATCTGCTATTTACGACTATCTGCTTGAAGTTAAATCACTTTATAACTTGTGACAAAGCAAACAAACAAATTAGAGACATAAATATCCAGTTTTTACCTTTTTAAACCAAAGTATCTGGTTAAAACTTTGCAGAAACGGTTTGCTAACTTCACCGCCGTTGCAGCGTCCAGAGTCCAACGACGTGAGGGTGAACGCGATGACGTCAAGGGATCATCCCCCTCCACGTTTGACGTCTGACGTAATGCGTGCGTTAAGCCGCTAGATGGCGGTAGTGTCTAATAGAAAAATATACAGTATATTATACATTGATTGATTTATTAATGAAGCATTATGATGTAATTTAGACCCAAGCTAATGTCACATGATCGATACATGAATATAAATGATATATGAAATAATTAATATCCATTGCCAACCAGTAAGAATTCATTAGACTTGTAAATAATGCCAAAATAAAAAGAAATAAATATAAAAAGAAATAATAAGACACATGATTTTAACTAATAAATAAGTAAGGATACAAATTCTAAAAAATACTATATATTATTTTAACAAAATAACGATATTCAAAAATAAAGAAATTATTATTATTATTAAAAAAGCAGTTTAAATGTGTAATCAAACATCCATCAAACATTACAGAATGAAAACTCAAGGTAAAAAGAGTTGTGCATTTCTTCTTCTACTAAAAAAACTCCCACAAAATGTCAGTTAAAGCCCAACTGAGCATGAGGAAACACCATCTGAGAAAACAGATGAACGTGATGGAAAATATAATAGCATTTAAATAAAAACTTGGCTGCATGGGAAACACATAGCACCGTGGGATCAATCTGCACAAAACATATATAATAAATATAAATATATAATTAAACCCTCCTCTTGCACATCTATTATTAACATGTTTTTGTCTCTCTGTCCTAGAGCATCGTCACGACTCCCAAAAGAAGCCCATTGTATGTGAAGTAAAGCAAATAAAACATGGAGAATGAAACCTCCGTCCTGCTGTGTTTACAAAAGATTCTCTCAAATAAATCTGTTTCTCCGCCTTCCTTTAGCTTCCTCTGTCAGAGCAGAATCTGTATACCATGTATTCATATAGTACATTCATACCCAGAGGTGTAAAGTAACTAAGTACATTTACTCATTCTACCTAAGTACAAGATCTGAGTACTTCTACTTTTACTCAAGTACAAGATCTGAGTACTTCTACTTTTACTCAAGACCTGAGTACTTTTACTCAAGACCTGAATACTTCTACTTTTACTCAAGACCTGAATACTTTTACTTTTACTCAAGTACAAGATCTGAGTACTTCTACTTTTACTCAAGTACAATACCTGAGTACTTCTACTTTTACTCAAGACCTGAGTACTTTTATCAAGACCTGAATACTTATACTTTTACTCAAGATCTGAGTACTTCTACTTTTACTCAAGACCTGAGTACTTCTACTTTTACTCAAGCCTGAGTACTTCTACTTTACTCAAGTACAAGATCTGAGTACTTCTACTTTTACTCAAGTACAATACCTGAGTACTTCTACTTTTATTCAAGACCTGAGTACTTCTACTTTTACTCAAGACCTGAGTACTTCTACTTTTACTCAAGTACAATACCTGAGTACTTCTACTTTTACTCAAGACCTGAGTACTTCTAATTTTACTCAAGATCTGAGTACTTCTACTTTTACTCAAGTACAAGACCTGAGTACTTCTACTTTTACCCAAGTACACGATCTGAGTACTTCTCCTCCTCTGCATGTATATCTAGAGTCTCAGAGTATACGTCCTCTCTGATTCTGCAGCTTCTTCCTAAATTAGAGCGTTTCAAATCCTCCTCCCACACGCCCCTAAAATCAAACTCGCTGCTCTCATCGAGACGCCTTCAGACATGTTTATTTTTAAATGAGATAAAAATGAGAGAGTATTTTAAGAATAAGATCATAAACTTGTTGGAAGTAAAGTCTTTTTTTATATATTTTGAAGATTTATTTGTAATACTTTAAGAATAAAATCTGCTTTTTTTCATAATACTGATTTTATTCTATATACATTTTTTTTTTTACAAATTCTTCATATTTTTACAGTTTTTTACTCACTTTATTCATTTATTTAATTATTTGTATCACTGTCTTTTCATTCTTTGTTTTTAAATATATCTTATTTTGAGGAAATAATATATATTTTGTATTTTGGTTCTCAGCAGGAAACCGTTGGACTGTCCCCTCCAAGTAGGGAATGAGTCCTTACCCAAGTGAAGGAGATCAAGTATCTCGGGGTCTTGTTCTCGAGTGAGGGAACATGGAGCGTGAGATGGGCCGGAGAATCGGAGCAGTGGGAGCGGTACTGCAGTCGCTTTACCGCACCGTTGTGACGAAAAGAGAGCTGAGCCAGAAGGCAAAGCTCTCTGTCTACCGGGCCATTTTCGTACCCTCACCTATGGTCATGAAGGATGGGTCATGACCGAAAGAACGAGATCGCGGATACAAGCGGCCGAGATGGGTTTTCTCCGCAGGGTGGCTGGCGTCTCCCTTAGGGATAAGGTGAGAAGTTCAGTCATCCGGGAGGGACTCGGAGTTGAACCGCTCCTCCTTCGCGTCGAATGGAGCCAGTTGAGGTGGTTCGGGCAGTGCACCTAGTAAGGATGCCACCTGGGCGCCTCCCTAGGGAGGTGTTCCAGGCATGTCCAGCTGGGAAGAGACCAAGGGGTAGACCTAGGACCAGGTGGAGGAATATGTCTCTTCGCTGGCCTGGGAGCGCCTTGGGATCCCCCAGTCAGCGCTGGTTGATGAGGGAAAGGAACGTTTGAGGCTCTCTGCTGGAACTGATACCCCCGCGACCCGACCACGGATAAGCGGGAGAAGATGGATGGATGGTATTTTGGAACAAGCTAATATTTTACACACACACACACACACACACACACACACACACACACACACACACACACACACACACACACACCACACACACATACACACACACGCA
>JAAKFY010000018.1:35636630-35676630 GCA_011823955.1 Dissostichus mawsoni
GTACTTCTACTTTTCACTCAAGTACAAGATCTGAGTACTTCTACTTTTATTCAAGATCTGAGTACTTCTACTTTTACTCAAGTACAAGACCTGAGTACTTCTACTTTTACTACAAGATCTGAGTACTTCTACTTTTACTACAAGATCTGAGTACTTCTACTTTTACTACAAGATCTGAGTACTTCTACTTGTACTCAAGTCTGAGTACTTCTACCATTCAACAAACCCCCCCCCCCCCCCCCATGCACTCACCACTTCCCTCTGAAACTCACTCATCCCACTCATCCAGCCTTTCTTAAAGCTCATAAAAATACCACTATCCCCACATCCCTCAAGAAAAGGCCTATCTCTTTATCCAGCTCTTTTTTTAACTCTTTTCTCCCTCTCTCTCTCTCTCTCTCTTATTTCTCACACTACTATATTTAATGCTCATATTCTTAATCTCTTTTTTTAAATCCTCCCACCAAACTGCCACATCATCAACACTCCCTCACAGCCACCGTCGCCCAATAAGAAACTATAGACAAATGATGATGTTTTACTGAACACAACCAAGTCGTTTTCTGCGTTTTCTTTAGTTTTATTGTACAGCACAGGTTTAAACTGCCACTGTAATACGGTTTATGTTCCCCTTGAAAAATGTTATTAAAAATGCAGTGTTGTTGTTTGGGAACGTAAAGCACAGAGGCGTTAAGCATCTCTTCTGCACTGAGATAACGGAAAGAAAGCAAGATATTAAGTATGTTACGGCTGCCGCCTTCCTGGCCGTCGTAACTGTGTTAACCTGTGTTATATGTAAATGAGCTGTGCGGTTGTCCTGACGTCATTGGCTGCCATCTCAGGGTCCGCCCCCCCGAAGATTGTGATTGGAGCACGCCGGGCCCGACGCACTCCAATCGCAGCGCACATCCACCTCCAGATCACTCTGGAGGCTCTGTTGTGTGAACAGACGCCTCTCGCTACCTGCTCTTCGTTTGTGTATAAATCTGTTAGCAGTGGTTAACTTGTTGGTCTGTGTTTGGTAGTGTTGATATGATTAGATGTGATTAGAGTAGCTTAGCCGGTACGTTGACTGTAGTTATTTAGCTTAGCTGTGTTTTCTTACAGCCTCCTTTTCATTAGTTTGTACCACTGTGATAGTGAGGGTTATTTTGTTTGTTATGTATATTCCTTTGTATTTAGGTAGGCTCACTTATTAGAGTCCTCCCTTTGTTGTTATCCATTTAAACCGGCGCCCTGTTGGCCTTTTGTTTGGTCCTGGCTGCTTGTCTGCCATTTTGTTCTTTGTTGTAAATAAACTCCCTTATAATTATACCAGTTCCATACTGGTGTATGTTATTTTCCTCTACCCTGGAGGGGGACGTAACAAAGTACAACAACAAATCAACTAAAAACCTAAAAAGTGTGAATGAAAAAACAAACAGATTGCTGATAATTGAAGAAAGAGTCAGAAAAATCTTCCGAAACTCCTCAGAGGAATGAGTCCTCAGAGGAGTGACTCTTCAGAGGAATGAGTCCTCAGAGGAATGAGTCCTCAGAGGAGTGACTCCTCAGAGGAATGATCCCAACAGAGGAATGAGTCCACAGAGGAATGAGTCTTCAGAGGAATGAGTCCTCAGAGGAATGAGTCCTCAGAGGAGTGACTCCTCAGAGGAATGACTCCTCAGAGGAATGAGTCCACAGAGGAATGACTCCTCAGAGGAATGAGTCCTCAGAGGAATGACTCCTCAGAGGAATGAGTCCACAGAGGAATGACTCCTCAGAGGAATGAGTCCTCAGAAGAATGATCCCAACAGAGGAATGAGTCCTCAGAAGAATGATCCCAACAGAGGAATGAGTCCACAGAGGAATGACTCCTCAGAGGAATGAGTCCTCAGAGGAATGAGTCCTCAGAGGAATGATCCAACAGAGGAATGAGTCCACAGAGGAGTGACTCCTCAGAGGAATGAGTCCTCAGAGGAATGAGTCCTCAGAGGAGTGACTCCTCAGAGGAATGAGTCCTCAGAGGAATGAGTCCTCAGAGGAATGATCCCAACAGAGGAATGAGTCCACAGAGGAGTGACTCCTCAAGGAATGAGTCTTCAGAGGAATGAGTCCTCAGAGGAGTGACTCCTCAGAGGAATGAGTCCTCAGAGGAATGAGTCCTCAGAGGAGTGAGTCCTCAGAGGAATGAGTCCTCAGAGGAATGAGTCCTCAGGAGTGACTCCTCAGAGGAATGACTCCTCAGAGGAATGAGTCCTCAGAGGAATGAGTCCACAGAGGAATGACTCCTCAGAGGAATGAGTCCTCAGAGGAATGAGTCCACAGAGGAATGACTCCTCAGAGGAATGACTCCTCAGAGGAATGAGTCCTCAGAAGAATGATCCCAACAGAGGAATGAGTCCTCAGAAGAATGATCCCAACAGAGGAATGAGTCCACAGAGAAATGACTCCTCAGAGGAATGAGTCCTCAGAGGAATGAGTCCACAGAGGAATGATTCCTCAGAGGAATGAGTCCACAGGGGAATGAGTCCTCAGAGGAATGACTCCTCAGAGGAATGACTCCTCGGAGGAATGATCCCAACAGAGGAATGAGTCCTCAGAGGAATGAGTCCTCAGAGAGGAATGATCCCAACAGAGGAATGAGTCCTCAGAGGAATGAGTCCACAGAGGATAAACAACCAGGAGCAGAAACTCATGAATTAAAGGTTCATCGAGAGTTGAGACGCAAACACGAAACACTGCCGAGAGGAAATCCATCTACAGAGAGAGAGAGTTTGAGGGTTCAAATGCTAATGTGAGCGGACCCTAAATACAGGAAACAGATATAAAGGTTGTTATGGTTACTCTCTCTTTTCAGGGATGCAAAGGCTGCTGGGAAACGAGGCATTAATTAGTGTGTAAATAAAAGAACATCAGAACAAAACAGCTGAGAATCTACAGCACACACACACACACAACACACACACACACACACACACACACACACACACACACACACTCACACAGACACACATTACTGTCTTACCCTGACAAACACACACACACACAAACACAGATACACAGACACACAAACACACACATACACACACACAGACACACACACACAGAGACACACACACACATGCACAGAGACACACACACAGAGACACACACACACTCACATAGAGACACACATGCACAGAGACACACACACAGAGACACACACACACACTCACACAGAGACACACATTACTGTCTTACCCTGACAAACACACACACACACAAACACAGATACACAGACACACAAACACACACATACACACACACAGACACACACACACAGATACACACACATACACACACAGAGACACACACACAGAGAAACCACACACACAGACACACACACACACACACACACACTCACACACACACACACACACACACACACTCACACAGAGACACACACACACACAGAGAAACACACACACACAACACACACACACACACACACACACACACACACATACACTCAGACACACATTACTGTCTTACCCTGACACACACACACACACACACACACAGACACACACACATACAACACACACACACACACACACACACATTACTGTCTTACCCTGACACACACACACACACACACACACACACAAACACACACACACACACACACACACACAGGTGCAGCTCTTTTTACCCTCATTTTGAATTTATTTGAATACCAAATGATCACAGGTAACAATGTGTGAATCCACTTTGAAAGGAGGGGAGCTGTTGGGAATAAAGCATTTTTTTACCAGATGAAAACACCAGGCGCTCCTCTGAAGTGTTGGGAGTGTTGGGAGAATTAGCATTTTTTAAGCTGATTTTGTTGCATCAGGTTGTTAAAATACCAAATATCCGGGGAAGTAAACAGACCTGCATAAATCAGTGGATACTCAGAGACCAGCTGAATACACTTTCCTTCATAGAGAGCTGCGGGAATGAGTCCTAAATGCTAAATTGAGTCAGCATTTTCTTACTTCCTGTCCCCTGGACTGGAGGTCAATGTTTTTGCTGAATGTGTTTTTGGTTGTTATCCTGAAATAAGGTCTTTGGTTAACACAAGCTGAAGAGATTTTAACGTTTGTGTTCTACGACATAAAATTAGTCAGTAAATACCCCCAGTGGCTAATGTTGGGCTATAAAGGACAGATCGGTCACATGACTTCACTTCACCGGCTAAGCTAAAGGAGGCTAATGTTGGGCTATAAAGGACAGCACGGTCACATGACTTCACGTCACCACGCTAAGCTAAAGGGGCTAATGTTGGGCTATAAAGGAACTACAGCACGGTCACATGACTTCACGTCACCACCGCTAAGCTAAAGGGGCTAATGTTGGGCTATAAAGGAACTACAGCACGGTCACATGACTTCACTTCTCCACCGCTAAGCTAAAGGTGGCTAATGTTGGGCGATAAAGGAACTACAGCATCGGTCACATGACTTCACGTCACACCGCTAAGCTAAAGGTGGCTAATGTTGGGCTATAAAGGAACTACAGCACGGTCACATGACTTCACTTCTCCACCGCTAAGCTAAAGGTGGCTAATGTTGGGCGATAAAGGAACTACAGCACGGTCACATGACTTCACTTCTCCACCGCTAAGCTAAAGGTGGCTAATGTTGGGATAAAGGAACTACAGCACGGTCACATGACTTCACGTCCACCGCTAAGCTAAAGGAGGCTAATGTTGGGCTATAAAGGAACTACAGCATCGGTCACATGACTTCACGTCACCACCGCTAAGCTAAAGGGGCTAATGTTGGGCTATAAAGGAACTACAGCACGGTCACATGACTTCACGTCACCACCGCTAAGCTAAAGGAGGCTAATGTTGGGCTATAAAGGAACTACAGCACGGTCACATGACTTCACGTCACCACCGCTAAGCTAAAGGTGGCTAATGTTGGGCTATAAAGGAACTACAGCACGGTCACATGACTTCACGTCACCACCGCTAAGCTAAAGGTGGCTAATGTTGGGCTATAAAGGAACTACCACGGTCACATGACTTCACGTCACCACCGCTAAGCTAAAGGTGGCTAATGTTGGGCAAAGGAACTACAGCACGGTCACATGACTTCACGTCACCACCGCTAAGCTAAAGGAGGCTAATGTTGGGCTATAAAGGAACTACAGCACGGTCACATGACTTCACGTCACCACCGCTAAGCTAAAGGAGGCTAATGTTGGGCTATAAAGGAACTACAGCACGGTCACATGACTTCACGTCACCACCGCTAAGCTAAAGGAGGCTAATGTTGGGCTATAAAGAACTACAGCACGGTCACATGACTTCACGTCACCACCGCTAAGCTAAAGGAGGCTAATGTTGGGCTATAAAGGAACTACAGCACGGTCACATGACTTCACGTCACCACCGCTAAGCTAAAGGAGGCTAATGTTGGGCTATAAAGGAACTACAGCACGGTCACATGACTTCACGTCACCACCGCTAAGCTAAAGGAGGCTAATGTTGGGCTATAAAGGAACTACAGCACGGTCACATGACTTCACGTCACCACGCTAAGCTAAAGGTGGCTAATGTTGGCTATAAAGGAACTACAGCACGGTCACATGACTTCACGTCACCACCGCTAAGCTAAAGGAGGCTAATGTTGGCTATAAAGGAACTACAGCACGGTCACATGACTTCACGTCACCACCGCTAAGCTAAAGGTGCTAATGTTGGGCTATAAAGGAACTACAGCACGGTCACATGACTTCACGTCACCACCGCTAAGCTAAAGGTGGCTAATGTTGGGCTATAAAGGAACTACAGCACGGTCACATGACTTCACGTCACCACCGCTAAGCTAAAGGTGGCTAATGTTGGGCTATAAAGGAACTACAGCACGGTCACATGACTTAACTTCACCACCGCTAAGCTAAAGGTGGCTAATGTTGGGATATAAAGGAACTACAGCACGGTCAGATGACTTCACGTCACCACCGCTAAGCTAAAGGAGGCTAATGTTGGGCTATAAAGGAACTACAGCACGGTCACATGACTTCACGTCACCACCGCTAAGCTAAAGGAGGCTAATGTTGGGCTATAAAGGAACTACAGCACGGTCACATGACTTCACGTCACCACCGCTAAGCTAAAGGTGGCTAATGTTGGGATATAAAGGAACTACAGCACATATTTTATATCTCTTCAGCTTTTTTTAACCACAGAACTTATTCAGCCAACTATAATAATTTGAAAATAAAGAAACAGCTTTGTTCTTGTGTGCTAAAGTCAGCTTTTCTTTTGTGTGTTGTGTGTGTGTGTGTGTGTGTGTGTGTGTTTTGTGTGTGTGTGTGTGTGTGTGTGTGTGTGTTGTGTGTGTGTGTGTGTGTTTGTGTGTTGTGTGTGTGTGTGTGTGTGTGTGTGTGTTGTGTGTGGTGTGTGTGTGTGTGTGTGTGTGTGTGTGTGTGTGTGTGTGTGTGTGTGGGTGGTGTGAGATTCAGTTTAGTAACGGACGCTTTTTCTTCTTGTTTCTCATGTGTTTTAGTTGTTTTATTAAAGCATGTCACTCCGTCCTCCTCCCACTCGTCCCTCTTCGTTATCGTCTCTCCTCGGATAATAAGAGTTGATGTGAAGAGGAGTTCTCTCCCGGGAAAATGAAGAGACGTTCTGATATAAAAATGTGAGAATCAAAATGTCCCACAGCTTCTTCGAGAAATCTAATTTCACTGAGGAACACTTATCTAACCTTTCAGCACATATCCATATCTGAAGTATACCAGATAATTGAGTTAAAGCAACTCAACTGGGACTTCTGCAATGAAACAAATCGAGTTCATGATTAAAACATAACCATATGTGTACTTTTAGACTGTACAGCTACACACTGAAATGACTTAATTGTATGAGTCTGAGGGGAGTATTTTTGATTTGTGTGGAGATTTGGACAATCTGGTCCTACAATTAATGGTGTGACAAATCCTCCTCACCAATATTCACATACTGTAATTGAGAGGGTGGCAAAAACATAAAAAGGAGTGACATGGAAGGAAATATGTGACCTGCTCTATCAAAACCAGTCACTTTGAGCCCAGTTGTGTACCCTGGAAAGAGGAGATTCTTAGCTTTTCAAAAATATCCTTATTGTGTTCGTTCTCCAAATATTCAACAAAATATTTCACAAAATATGACGACTGTTACCAAGACACGATTCTAAGAAAATAGGGCCTTTTTATCAAATGACCTAAAAGAGTCAAAACATGTTTCTTTTTTTATGTCTTCACCTATAAAATAAAGTTTGTTAATATTTCCGTCCTCATTGATCCTTTCATTCTACATTTTCTGACTGGACTTCCTTCCATTTTAACATTGAACACTGCCAAACAGCCACAATATGAATCTCCAGAGACAACATATGTATTAGAATGCTTGATATGTGTCTTCAATATTTTTAAATAACACTGCACGGATCAATCCTTAATAAAGTATGGACAGACTTTGCTGATACTTACCCTAACTTGTAAAAATAAAGTTTAAATTAAGTCATTAAATAAGTCACCTCCCGCTCAGTTTAAACACAGTTTGAAAAATTGATTTGAAGCAGCAGCACGATGATCGATAAACCTGTGGTCTGAACAAATATAAAATATATTCCTGTTAGATCTCCTCAGGGAAAAGAGAAGGAAAGGATCAGTAAATGATTCTGATAAATGTTTTATTATCCTCCCTCACAAACGCCCTCTGGATTACTTTGATATCTGCTCTGTTGTATTTGTTTACTCAGAAATCCTCCGGGGAAGTTTTAAAGGTTCGCAGAGAAGTCAATATTTAACCTGAAACAGCTTCAGATGAACTCGTGATTCAACACAGTCATTATTTATGTCTGCGCTGCGTTCACTGAAGTCAAACACATTATTTTCAGTGTCGCCTGCAGGAGGTTTGCAGAGGAAACAAAGCTTCAAGAGAAATAACAACTGATGTGTGATGTGAGAGATTGTTTGTGTTGTCGAGGCGTCGGCCTGCAGGAAGCTGCTGGAGAGAAACAAATAAAAACAAGAGCGAAACACATTCGAAATCCAAAGAAAGAGATTTAAACATCATCATAACCTCTTACTTTTTCCACGGTTTCGGCGTATTAATCAATGCTTTTAACTACTTTTTGCTCCATATTTAATCGTCTCATCCTAGTGAATAACACCTTCTCTTTCGGGGAACTGTGCGCCGACACATGCATGAAACGCCCAAATATGTGCAGAATTATAATATCAATACATTTAAATGAATGGAGACAAAAGAGCAGTCGCTTGCAGAGAAACAATGAAAAAGCCAAGAAAAATAACATCATAAAACATCTCAAAGGTTACGTCACTGAACAAAAGGCGACAGACAGGAATGAATGGATATTGTTATACATTAAATGCCACACACAATGACAAGTGCTATATTATTATAAGTGTATTATTTCAGGATGCTGCCGGTACAGAAGATAATACAATTATACAAAAAAGGTCAAAGTTTCTTAAATTATTCTACATATCAGGGCTGCCACAATATCAGGTTTTCACTACATGATTATTTTTGGCTGAACAAATTCATCTTTTGATATAATCTGGATATATTGAGAATAATGTAAATGCTATCAGTCAAAACGATCTTTAATTGTGTTATGTTTGTTGGCAAATACATTGAAGTGCATGGAGTCCGTCACAATGTGTGTTGTTTATATGATTTAAGGTTTTTTTATACCATTTAAAATACACATATCACAAAGATAACAAATGATAGAGAGTGAAGTAAGAAGGAGAAAACCCACTGTGTTAACCCACACACATTTTTTTTATCTTGTACAATTGAAATATTAAAAAATATCTTTCCTCTCCGGGCTAAATCCGCCACAGGGAAGTTTCTTTAAGTTCAGCGTTTAGTAAGTCCTTTAAATCCCCGGCTAACGAATGCTAACTCTGACACTTTATCCAGAAACATTAATCACAGTCTCAGGCTTTCCTCTGAGGAAACACGCTCATAGAGTGTTTGTTATCAGAGAGTAGGAAAAGTTTAGTTTAAGAGGTTTTCATGAGGACGAGGTAATTAAAGGACTCTCACAAATCCTCGGAGAAAAGGAGGAAGAAGAGAGGATTAATTACAAACAGAGGAGGATAGGGAAGAGAGGAAATAAGACCGGGGGTTATGTATTGGTAATGACACAGCAGAAAATGAAATGCAGAAAGTGTTGAGGGTATATGAGGAGAGAAAAGACTGTCCTCACTTTGAATATCTCCTAAATGTCCACATACCTACAATACAAATGCCCCTCTTTTCTAATGTCCACTTTCAAACAAGGCTCCCACTTTCCACAAACTTCCTAACTTTTGAAATATCCCTAAGATATCCCTACCTTCCCAAAGTTTCCACATTTCCCAAAATGTCCCCAATTTAGAGAAAAAATACTAATTTCTACAAAGTCCCACTTTTTCAAATGTTTTAACTTTCCTACTTTCCACAAATCTCCACGTGCTCACTTTCAAAAATGTATCCTTACACAAAAAAACATTGCTTTCCACATGTTCCCACCTTCCCAAAAAGTTCCCAAATCCCCTTTTCTAAAATATCCTATCCCACATATTAGAAATGTCCCTGCTTTCCAAAAATGTCCCTACCTTTTCTTGAATGTCCCAACTTACGATCATCCTTAGTTTCTTGAAATGTCCTCCCTTTTCAAATGTGTTTACTTTCCAAAAATAATCCCCACTTTCCACATAATAGTTTCTTTTTGAAAATGACAACACATGCTCACTTTCAAAAGTAAATCTGTACAGAAACATCCTTGCTTTCTACATATGTCCCTACTATCTTAAAATATCCTCCCTTTGCAAAAATACCCCCACTTTCCAAGCAATGTAACTACTTTCAGTGAACATCCTCACCTCCCACTAAAATCCAGAATTTCTAAAAATGTCCACCTTTTCCAAAAATGGACCGACATTCTAATACTTTACAATTTGTTTCTGCTTTCCAACAATGTCCCACCTTTCTAGAAATGTCCCCACTTTCTACGAACATCCTTACTTTCTAAAAAAAATCCCACTTTTAGAAGTCCTCGTAATGTATTCAGCACAGGTGGTCCCCATAACAATGCAAGTACAGGAACATACACACACATGTTGCTTTTTGACCACTGACAAAAATGCATCAACACTAAAGCATAAAGTGTCATTTAGGTTCAATGTGTGTGTGTGTGTGTGCGTGCGTGCGTGCATGCGTGCGTGCGTGCGTGCGTGCGTGAGCGTGTGCGTGTGCGTGTGCGTGTAGCTCTTGGCCTGTTCTTTTTAAACAGCAGAAGACAGATGGTGAGAGATAAATGGTTCACAATGACAGAACTCGCTGTGGGCGAATCAGATCAGTGAAATATCGGACTCTCCATCTTTTCTCCCAAAAGTTAAAGTTCCTGCTTCTGCCTCTGAATTTAACTCTGGAGATAAATCATCAGTAATGAAGCGAGAGGAGAAGTAGGACATGTTAGGAAAGGACATTCTGATTATAGGATGCAGAGAAAGAAATACAGCTGGAAATAAAATGCCTCTGTTCTCTTTGCACTAAAACATTAGTCCTTAGAGTAGCACAGTTTTTAATAAGTCAGCATGCACATGAAACACCTTCTCCATACGAGTAGCTGAACGTTTACAAAATAAATCAGTCAAAAATGTTCAGTGGTAAAAGTATGTGCGGAGGAAAAGGCCTTAAAAAAGCTGCTTTTCTGCAGACTTTACTTGTTAACGTACGATGGAAGTGTATCCTGATTTGTTTATGTATTTAATATACGTTTCTTGCGTACACATTTAATGATGTATGTATTTATTTAAACAAGGACCATGCATACAAATACATTAATCTCAGAAAAGAGAAGAGATCATTTATGCCAGATAGCAAATAGCTCATTTCCATCTGCAGTCCTTAGGTATGTATTTGAATAAAGACTGTCTCCAACCAAGAAACAGCATGCATAAATATGTCTATAAAATATTTAAAGGAGGAAGAGAGAAGACTGAGTGCATTATTAAAACACTGTAAATTAACCAGTTCTGGTTAAAAAATAATTAAAGGACTGTCATTTTGTCTTCAAACTGCGAACATGGAAGCGTCGCCTCGGGCTGGATCCTCCCGCTTTACTCTGTGAATGTAAATGTGTGTTTGTTTCGCAGGAGAATGTCTGGAGGGGAAATATGCAGGAAGTTATTCTAGGTCATCAAAGCACTGCGTTAAACTCCACACAGCATCCCAAATCTGCAAATGATTCAGCAAGAAAGAAAAGACTTGAATAATAATTACATTTTTTTGTTATCACATTTTTCGGCTCTTTTTCTTGTGCTGCGTTTCTTCCTCATTAGTCTCCGTCTCAACCTGAAACCATTTTAATTGAAGTCATTTGTATAAAAGTCTGTTATCAAACTGCCAGCGTCTGGTTGTTGTTGAGAGTTTGTGTGTTTGTTGTTTGTATATGAACATGTTTGAGCTTCGTTTTTGTCTGAAATGATTTAGGTTCTGTTGTATTTGTTCTCAATATAATCAGGTGAGATGTTTTGGTTCCTGCATCCTCGCCTCCAGTTTATAAAACAGCCGACATTTATAAAATAAGAGGAAAACTGTAAAGCCTTCTAGGAAACAAATACCAACGATCTATTTCGTTGTTTCATCTGGAGGACTTGGTGGATCCCAATGTGCAGAATATACTAATAAAACCATTCATTGTGGCAAAAATGAAGCTTTGTCCCTTTGTCTCACACACATTTATTCACTTGAATAAATAAAAATCATGGAAACACTTCATCTCCAATGTTCCTTTTTACTTGATTTGAAAAACAAGGAGACAAATAAAAACCTGTTGACTTACAAAAGACCATCGAAACATCCAATTCCAGTTAGTCACTAGGTTAAAATAAATAGAAAATAACACGTTTTTATAGATTCAAAGGTACATCAGCAGAAGGAGGTGGATGGTTTTCACGTCACTGAAACACACACTGTCATCGTCAGCAAAACACAAAAAGCAAACAATACCAGAGGAGGCTGATTCTGACGGGAATTCAGAGTGTTTTTAGAGTAAAATTCCTGTTTTGTCCGTTTCATTTCAGTGTCCAAAATAAACAAAAGATGGAGCCATCACATCCCATGAAGATGGAGCCATCACATGAAGATGGAGCCATCACATCCCATGAAGATGGAGCCATCACATCCATGAAGATGGAGCCATCCCATGAAGATGGAGCCATCACATCCCATGAAGATGGAGCCATCACATCCCATGAAGACGGAGCCATCACATCCCATGAAGATGGAGCCATCACATCCCATGAAGATGGAGCCATCCCATGAAGATGGAGCCATCACATCCATGAAGATGGAGCCATCACATCCCATGAAGATGGAGCCATCCCATGAAGATGGAGCCATCACATCCCATGAAGATGGAGCCATCACATCCCATGAAGATGGAGCCATCGCATGAAGATGGAGCCATCACATGAAGATGGAGCCATCACATCCCATGAAGATGGAGCCATCACATCCCATGAAGATGGAGCCATCACATCCCATGAAGATGGAGCCATCACATCCCATGAAGATGGAGCCATCACATCCCATGAAGATGGAGCCATCGCATGAAGATGGAGCCATCACATGAAGATGGAGCCATCACATCCCATGAAGATGGAGCCATCACATCCCATGAAGATGGAGCCATCACATCCCATGAAGATGGAGCCATCACATCCCATGAAGATGGAGCCATCACATCCCATGAAGAGGAGCCATCACATGAAGATGGAGCCATCACATCCCATGAAGATGGAGCCATCACATCCCATGAAGATGGAGCCATCACATCCCATGAAGATGGAAGTGGAAACAAATGGGAAAAGCGGAAAAACTTGGAAAGTGTGGACACAAAGTGGAAACAATTTGAAACTGGTCCAAAATATTAATTTGATGTTGATGTTTCTGGAACAATTGAGGGTTAATCTATCAATCAATAAAGAGAGCATTATCAGAGACATTTTGAATCCTTTAATGTCTATTTCCAGAAAATAATCAATGGTTTCAGCTTCTTAAATATGCGTTTTAAAGTGAAATGGAAAGACTGTGGGTAGGACAGAAGAAGATTTTTAAAAACGTCAAAATGTGCAATTCCTTCACTTTCTCTGACGTTTTACAGACCAAACGTGTCGTTAATGTTTCACTTCAACAAACTACAACAATCTCAAAAGCCTGCTTATTAATTATGTCACATTTTGTTACTGAAAACATGCAGAAAAGGAGTTTTTCTATGGCAGTATTGTCTGATTTATGAAGTGAAACAAAGAGATATCCCTTTTTAAACTTTGACTCAACAACATGAAACTGGCTTTATCAAATGTCCACACACTCATATTTAATCAGACGATGCTCATTTGCATATTTAAACATTCAGAAACCCTGTATTACGAAACATAAATATAAATATCAGAATGTAAGAGGCACTTGGGAAGTTTCATGGTGATATTCTTTTTCTTAGCCTCTGATTGCCTTGAAACCTGGTATTTGGACATGAAAAGCAGTGTTGTTGTTGTAATGCAGTTTGGGAACAGCAGGTAGAAGAAAAGCAGAATGGATCAATGTAGCTTTGGAGCTAACAGCTGCCTCCTGCTGGGATAATAGGTCTCTTTCTTATTATTTTGTCCTCATTGTTGGGACTAAATAACGGCTGTGGTGACGATAAATGACCTTCCTGCTGTTCCTTTGCATGAAAAAAGCTTTTGCTTATAACTTAGAGTTCTCTGTGTGACATTTAATGCAACAATCAATTTCCTTTCAGTCTTTATATACCCTGAGCTAGCTCTCGTTATGCTCCAAAAAGTGACAATAAAGTGATTTATAAACATCTGTGTTGATAACATGCTATTACCTCGTAAAATAATAAACCCTGGATGAATATTAACATGTTTGAAGTGATAACATCCACTTATTCTCCACTTACATTTAGATAAACATCAAATCAACACAGTTTTATGAGAATAACATGTTCTTTACATTCATTTTCTCCCTCTTTCTTGTGTCTTGTTGTCTTTGTTTTCAGAGTTTTCTTAAACATCGGGGAGGTAAATTATAGAAAGAACTATGAGTAATCTAGATTGTAATTATCAAACTGGGGGGAACTTCTGAAGCAATAGGATTCAGGACTCAGAGAGACACGAGGAGAGCTGGAGCTCTGATGGAGTCAGGACTCAGAGAGACACGAGGAGAGCTGGAGCTCTGATGGAGTCAGGACTCAGAGAGACACGAGGAGAGCTGGAGCTCTGATGGAGTCAGGACTCAGAGAGACACGAGGAGAGCTGGAGCTTTGATGGAGTCAGGACTCAGAGAGACACGAGGAGAGCTGGAGCTCTGATGGAGTCAGGACTCAGAGAGACACGAGGAGAGCTGGAGCTTTGATGGAGTCAGGACTCAGAGAGACACGAGGAGCTGGAGCTCTGATGGAGTCAGGACTCAGAGAGACACGAGGAGAGCTGGAGCTCTGATGGAGTCAGGACTCAGAGAGACACGAGGAGAGCTGGCTTTGATGGAGTCAGACTCAGAGAGACACGAGGAGAGCTGGAGCTCTGATGGAGTCAGGACTCAGAGAGACACGAGGAGAGCTGGAGCTTTGATGGACTCAGGACTCAGAGAGACACGAGGAGAGCTGGAGCTTTGATGGCGTCAGGACTCAGAGAGACACGAGGAGAGCTGGAGCTTTGATGGAGTCAGGACTCAGAGAGACACGAGGAGAGCTGGAGCTTTGATGGCAAACACTGACGCTTTATTTGGAGCTTCGGCCGAGAATTCACAAGACATGTCACGGGCCACGGTCTGACCACACGTAGAGATGCCACATCAATTCTGAGAGCCCTCCTGCAGCTCCAGGTTTTAACTAGTTCAGAGTGTAATAATCAACATTCTTCATTCGATAGACTAACAGCTGAGGACACTGAATCACATTTGTTGTCGCTTGCACCTCGGGTCATCTACCCCCCGAGAAGGATGTGTTCCAGGTTCCCACAACAATAACTATCTCTGACCGAGAGCTGCCCGGTCACAAACTGGTAACAACAACAACTTGCTAGGGCAGCCGCTCCTTAAGGGAGATAGCGGCTGCTCAGGGTTGGTCAAGGTAAACATGTAGGGCGAAATGATTCCCTGACAAAAACTCATTTCCAACAACGGTAGTTAGCAGCAATAGCTCCAAAAGTGATTTGACTCAGAGAAAAATGTGCCAAGAGTAAATTTAATTATTATCATTTTCTATCAAATTTAAGCATTTGCAAACCCTAACTTATTGTTTGATCCATGTTGATTTCAACAGAGCTAAATAAACCAAAATGCACTTTCAAGTTTAGATTAAAAAAATCTCAACAGTGTCTCTACTCTAAGGGACCTCCTAGTTCTATTTGCTTTGAAAGAAACAGGAATTATTTGAATGTTTCCGATTTTTTTTCTCAAATTCAGAAAGAACCAGATTCCAGATTTTCTTTTTTACTTTTAATCAGAATTTTTACCTTTTTCAAAATTCAGACTTTTTAGTGAGAATTCAACAAAAAAAAGAATTTACATTTTTTTCAGATTTTTACTTTTTTCTCCGGATTTTGAAAAAAGTCCGAATTTTGAATTTGTTTCAAAGATTCAGACTTTTTTTAGATTTCCCACATTATTCTCACATTTCTGAAAAGATAGACCTTTGAATTTTTTTCTCAGTATAAAAAGAAAGTCAGAATTTAGATTGTTTCAGAATTCTGTTATTTTTTTACTTTTTTTCAGAAATAAAAAAAAAGGTCAATATCTAGACTTTTTTCTCAGAAATCTGAAATTTGTTTTACTTTTGATCCGAATTTTGACTTTTTTCCTCAGAATTATGATTTTTGACTTTTTTCTCACATTCTTAAAAAAGTCTGAATTTTACTTTTTCTCCGAATGGATAGAGATAGAAAGTATTTTACGATGTATATATTATACATTTATATATATATACACCATATTTTTCAAAGTTGATCAATATGAGCTTGTTTGGTGTGTCGTTGTCCTGTTGATGTTGGAAGTGTTAATATCAGGAAATCTATATAAGATAGGACAATTAGCGGTTCCAACGATAATTTAAAGTTCCTCCACTACAATTTAAAGACCAACGTGAAGAGTAATCAAGAAAAAAACAGTCTACGGTTTTAAGTCAGTGTTTGTTAGCAAATGTCAATTGCAACCATTTAGGCTTTGTTTGCAGTCATACAGAATCTCAATTATATTTAGCATTTCATCTAAAATACTGCTGCTTTCTGGTCCAAGTTAAACACTTTTAATCTGACAAACATTGCTAATACATCCATGGATCCCTTCATTCATTAATCCACCTTTTGTCCACATTTTAAAACGACATTCAACCAATTTACAACGAGTAAAAACTGACGAAAAACCTCAACGTCTCTGGAATCGAAAGCCATGTGTGTGTTATGGGGAGTGTAAGATGAACACAATGGAAAAGTGTGACTTTTACAATAAAAACATCTGCAGTTAAATCCTCTTAATTTCCTGCCAATATAATTTAATTTAACAATCTCCTTTCACTTGTAAATAACAAAACTTCAACAATCGTTAACATTTATTCCATCAATCTGCACAAATACAAATATAGATTTATTTAGATTGTCTCTGGTAAATATATTTTTCAGACGTAATATTTAACCCTCTTTCCTTCTCGTTTTTGGCAGTTTGTTTTTACCTCTGCAGAGTCCTGGTGTCATCCTTAGTCTCTAAACATTGGATAAAGTTGCAGGAAATCCAGGATAATCCCAGTTTATCCACAAAAAAAATGTATATATATGATGGGAGGTAGAGGCAACCTGACTGGTGCAAACATCCACGGAAAAAGAACTCGTATAGTTTTTACCAATTCGTCCAACGAGATTGTTATAAAATGGGTAATTTCTGTCACCTTTTTGTCTTTGTCCAAGAGTGTTTCATATCTTTTATACCACTGTCCGTCCATCTCATTCAGACTCTATTGATTCACTCTTTAAAAGTGAAATGATATGTTTTTAGAGACTAATTTCCCTAGCTGGCAGTATAGAGGAGGCTCTAAAACTCTTAAACACTTTTAGAGATTTTAATCCATTGAACAAGCACTTTCTTTTGGTGTCTCAAAATGTCCTCATAAGGACGTTTAAAACTGGATTCAGCTGATCCAGAATTCACTGAAATGCAAATGTTTTATTCTAGTTTCCCAACTTCATCTCATGACCTCAAGTGTTTTCTAAAATCCTGACCTGGAGGCACTTTTCTTTGGCACTTTCCACAATCCACGATGTGACCAGAGTTTAAGGTTTAATAATCCGTTAAAATACACCATGAACGAGTGTTTTAATCACACGCAGCTTCGTCTTTGACTTTTAATCACACGTAGATATTGTCCTTGACTCCGGGACTTCTGTCCGATTTACACAAAGAGGGTTTTAATCACACGCTGCTTTTGTCTTTGCCTCCGTGACTTTTGTCCAACGGTTTTGATCACACGCAGCTTTCGTCCTTGCCTCCGTGATTATTGTCCGATTTACACACAGAAAAATCTTTCATTTCTCCACTACAGTGCGCCAATCCGTTCCTAGAGACACCTTCTTTGGTGAAGACCAGCGGGTTGACCGCGGATGAAAGATATCCAACCCATACGAAAAAATTCAGCAATCGTCCCATCAGTGCTGAGTCGCAAAACTCAGGAACGCACACCACCAACAGAACGTTGGTGATGAAGAACGGGCACCACATGACCACGAAGAGGAAAAACACCACCCCGAGGACTTTGGACACTTTCTGCTCGTTGCTGATTATCTGCATGGTTCGGCGTCCGAACATCGAACCGGAAATACTTCCTCTGCCGCCGGTTTCTCGACTCAACAAACACCGGAAGAGTTTCTGGAAATGAGGGTTTTAATCACACGCAGATTTCGTCCTTGACTCTGTGACTTTTGTTCGATGGTTTTAATCGGACAAAAGCTTTCGTCCTTGACTTTTGTCCAACGGTTTTAATCACACGCAGCTTTCGTCTTTGCCTCCGTGACTTTTGTCCGATTTACACAAAGAAAATCCTTAATTTCACCGCTACAGTTTGCCAATCCGTTCCTAAACTTGTCTCCCAGCTGACTTGAACTGAAAGCCATCGGTGGGATTGTGTTCACGAGAATCAGCTGCAGCGGTTTGTTCTTCTCCGCCCGATACCGGCAGCGAACGTATCTCTGAAACGCCGCCCGGTACGTTTTGTTGAACAACGTGTAGACCAGCGGGTTGACAGCGGACGACAAATATCCAACCCAAACAAAAACGTTCAGCAGATTTCCCATCAACGCTGGGTCGCAAACCTCAGGATCGCAAACCACCACCAGAACGTTGGTGATGAAGAACGGGCACCACATGACCACGAAGAGGAAAAACACCACTCCAAGAACTTTAGACGCCTTTTGCTCGTTGCTGATTGACTGCATGGTTCGGCGTCCAAACACAGAACCTGAAATACTTCCTCTGCCGCCGGCTTCTCGACTCAACGAACGCCGGAAGAGTTTCTCTGAGGACATTGAGTTCTGTGGGAGGAAACTCAGAGTGAACGTCGTGCTCCATTTGGGACGAGGCACCAGCTGATCCAGGCAAAGCGTGGCCTCGTTCTGAAGAGCCCTGATGGTCAGGAAGTAGGTGACCACCATGATGGTGAGCGGCACGAAGAAGGCCACGAAGGAACCGACCAGCACGAAGTAATTGTCCGTCAGAAAGCAGCTGCCATCTTTGAAGACCTTGGAGTGATCTCGGAGGCCAAGAACGGGGATCGGCATTGAGATTCCTGCAGAGAGGAAAGAGGAAATTACTAAGAGGAACGATCGCTAGGTTGCAAATATTTGGTTGTTTGTGAGAGCTGATGATTTTCTGCAGTGGTGGATAAAAAGATAAGATGGAACTCTATTTATCCCCGTGGGGAAATTCAGGCGTTTATAGCAGCAACAGGGTCAGACTGAAAATTAGGATTCACACAAGGTCAAAATTCAGGTAAAATTCAGGTAAATTCAATACAAATGTAAATAATAATACAAAAAAGAAATTCAAAATAAAGTGATAAAGTAACTGTTGAAACAAGATATCACAGTAAAACGTTGAGCATTTGAATGAACATGTTAAATATATTTACATAAGTGTGCAGATGTGAGTGCAACTAGGATTCAAAACTGATACTCAAACAGAGGAAATCCTCACCACAAATACACTGGAAAGCATGGAAACAACACATTTGAAATAATATGCAGAAAAGTATTTCAAGTTTTGATTAAGCTTCATAAACCCAATGCCTTCATACTAGTTTTCATATATTTCATAATGAAAACTAGAAAATGATAAACAACCCTGAAATGGGCATAGATGAGAGGCGTCAACTCCTGGCGAAATTACGGCCCGCCCACTTTTGGAGGAAAACATTCGCTGCCATTTGAACGGCAAAAGTGGGCGGGCCGTGATTTCGCCCTGAAGTGACGCATGTGTTACTCTCTCATCTATACACATATAAATATTTTGGAAAACTAATTGATTGCTACTTTCTACATTATACCCATTGTAGGAGCCATTTAACTGAGTTTATGATATACGTTTTGTTTTTATTTTAATTGTTTAACATGTCTTATTTTATTAGTATACATGGCCTACAGATATTACATGTTGAATATTTATCTACACAACTTTATTTGTTTACGCCCCCGAATATATTTGTTGACACCCCTTGGTCTCCTATTTGCTATATTATGTCTGTTTATGTGGAAGGAGTTGGTTTTAGAAGGAGGGATGTATGGAGAAATGGAAAACAAATGGATCCATTTTAGCAAATGAATTATTGCTCTGGATTATTTGTACGTTGAAATCACTCCTCGTATGTTAGAAGTGGTTCTAGAAACTTTTAAGCCCCTACACCCATATTACTATTAATTACATATTACAAGTGTGTGTTTAATGTCCTTTGTTGTATGTTTTACTTTTTTTTCCTGTCTTGTAGTTCAGATTGTTGGTCATTGTCTTGTTATTGTCAGGAGGGCAGAAAAGCAAAATTCCTCCATTATAAACCCGTGCATGAAAATACTGAAGCGTTATCAACACAATGTTCTTTTAAAGCAAGGCTTCATTAGTGAATTAATGAGGCTGAAATGAGCTTTGGACACAAACAAAAAAACCCTGTCTTTTGTCCTTTTTAAGAGAATAAAGGAACCAGAACGCACCATTAATCCAAAGCACACAATAACACCAGAAAGGGCTTAATAACAAACAACATTTACAGGCTGTGAATGGGAAGTTAAACAGTGGGCATGTGTGTGTGAAGATAAGAAGGAAAGGTCTTTAAAACCTCCTTCTGTTTTCTGTGAGCAACCCCTCTTGCTTTACATGTTGACGGTTAATCAGTGCAGAAATCTTCCAGTTTGAATTCTGTTTATTTACAGAAAAAGGACGAATAATAATTCAGACACTCTCCAAATTTAAATGTGTTTTTTTGTTGGCCTGTGATACACCCTACCACCAAGTTAAACCGTCCGGAGGTTTCTGTAATCCTGTTTACAAACAAACAGAAGTGGAGGTAGTAATGCAGGAAGATTATTAACACCAAATGACCTGGCTCTTTAATAATTTAACAGAAGCATTAAAAGAAACAATAATGTTGGGCTATAAAGGAACTACAGCACGGTCACATGACTTCACGTCACCACCGCTAAGCTAAAGGAGGCTAATGTTGGGCTATAAAGGAACTACATCACGGTCACATGACTTCACGTCACCACCGCTAAGCTAAAGGAGGCTAATGTTGGGCTATAAAGGAACTACAGCACGGTCACATGACTTCACGTCACCACCGCTAAGCTAAAGGTGGCTAATGTTGGGCTATAAAGGAACTACAGCACGGTCACATGACTTCACGTCACCACCGCTAAGCTAAAGGAGGCTAATGTTGGGCTATAAAGGAACTACAGCACGGTCACATGACTTCACGTCACCACCGCTAAGCTAAAGGCGGCTAATGTTGGGCTATAAAGGAACTACAGCACGGTCACATGACTTCACGTCACCACCGCTAAGCTTAAGGGGCTAATGTTGGGCTATAAAGGAACTACAGCACGGTCACATGACTTCACGTCACCACCGCTAAGCTAAAGGGGCTAATGTTGGGCTATAAAGGAACTACAGCACGGTCACATGACTTCACGTCACCACCGCTAAGCTAAAGGCGGCTAATGTTGGGCTATAAAGGAACTGCAGCACGGTCACATGACTTCACGTCACCACCGCTAAGCTAAAGGAGGCTAATGTTGGGCTATAAAGGAACTACAGCACGGTCACATGACTTCACGTCACCACCGCTAAGCTAAAGGTGGCTAATGTTGGGCTATAAAGGAACTACAGCACGGTCACATGACTTCACGTCACCACCGCTAAGCTAAAGGAGGCTAATGTTGGGCTATAAAGGAACTACAGCACGGTCACATGACTTCACGTCACCACCGCTAAGCTAAAGGGCTAATGTTGGGCTATAAAGGAACTACAGCACGGTCACATGACTTCACGTCAACACCGCTAAGCTAAAGGAGGCTAATGTTGGGCTATAAAGGAACTACAGCACGGTCACATGACTTCACGTCACCACCGCTAAGCTAAAGGTGGCTAATGTTGGGCTATAAAGGAACTACAGCACGGTCACATGACTTCACGTCACCACTGCTAAGCTAAAGGCGGCTAATGTTGGGCTATAAAGGAACTACAGCACGGTCACATGACTTCACGTCACCACCGCTAAGCTAAATGCTGCTATTGTTGGCCGTGATGAGACTTGTTAGCATCCTCCGTTTTTAAATCCACCAGTGAGGTATTTACTGACGTATTTTCTGTAGTTGAACAAAACTTCAAAATCTCTTCAGCTTGTGTTAACCACAGACCTTATTTCAGGATAACAACAAAAAACAAATTCAGAAAACCATTGAGTTCCAGACCAGGGGACAGGAAGTATGTTAAGACCCCCAGAAGCTTTTATTTACCAACATTTAAATCCTCTCTTTATATTTTGCCAGTGGCTGGTATGTCAGCTCACAAGCTCTCTGCTCTCTAAGAGTTTCAAACGTGTCGAGTTTTCCATTAACTTTGCAGCTAAATCTGTATTTTTCCATTTGCCTGTCCGTCACAGTGTGGGAGGAAAGTGTCCCTGTGGGTACCCCCCCCCCCCCCCCCCCCCCGGGGTGAGTCACACTGCATCTCCCCCTCTCCGTCAGTAATACTGAAATTCAACCTATATTATTAACCTCTTTATAACCTTACATTTCTACATCGTTTTCTCAAAAAACAGCTTTCGGTTCAGATTTCGTGAAATATTCTGCTGTGTTTTTTACCTGCAGAGTGGTGGACTTAATACATATTGAGTACATTTAGAGAGGACATATCCTGCTGATGTTCAGGTGTATATCAGTATGTAGTGTCTCTACTTTAAAGAGTCCTCTCCTGCTGATGTTCAGGTGTATATCAGTATGTAGTGTCTCTACTTTAAAGATTCCTCTCCTGCTGATGTTCAGGTGTATATCATATGTAGTGTCTCTACTTTAAAGAGTCCTCTCCTGCTGATGTTCAGGTGTATATCAGTATGTAGTGTCTCTACTTTAAAGATCCTCTCCTGCTGATGTTCAGGTGTATATCAGTATGTAGTGTCTCTACTTTAAAGAGTCCTCTCCTGCTGATGTTCAGGTATATATCATTGTAGTGTCTCTACTTTAAAGAGTCCTCTCCTGCTGATGTTCAGGTGTATATCAGTATGTAGTGTCTCTACTTTAAAGAGTCCTCTCCTGCTGATGTTCAGGTGTAATAAAATGCCGTGCACATATACTGTTATTCCGTTACTAACACAAATCTTTTTTTCATTCTTTATTCAACAAACAAGTGACAGTTTACCTCAGTTTAGCCAAGAAAGACCACAAATATTCTATTTTAACTTGTTTTTTATTTGTAATCTTTCATTTTATAATGTGTTTTCTTTTGCACTATGTCCTAACGCTCAAGGTGTTTTTGTAAAGTTTGAATTGCTTTGCTCAAAATGTTTTGTGCAACTGAAATGGTTTACTTTACTCCAGCTTCCTCCTTTTGTGTCGTTTCTCTTTCTTTACTTGAGTCACACATTGTGATCGTTTTCAATTACAAACTCTCCCAGAGAAAGTTGTGGTTGAAGGTGAGATAGCTGTAATATAGTCTCTCCAGAACATCTACGGAACTGGGAGGAGGTAAACGGATAAATCTTCCACATCAAGTTCCTGCTCTTAACACATACGATGAAATTCAGATGTAGAGATAGAAAGGGAAGAGGAAGAGGAAGAGGAAGAGGTGGGACAGAAATTGTTGTAAAATGTGTGGATAATTTGACCCAAAAAAAGCAACTTGAGGGATCCAGTTTTTCAGCCTTATAAACAAATGTGATTTTCTACCTTGTTTCATGCTCTATATGAAATAAATACAATATTTAAGTCCAACATGTTTCCTGCATCCCAGCAGCTCTGTTTGCACATCAACAGGACAAATATTAGTAGTATATAAGTCACAATAATCTTATAATATGTTTATGACCACCTATATCACCTATCACAGCTGTGACACTGTTATAAAAAACACTTATTCAGCCTTTCTTTCAGATGTTTAGAGTTTTTGGTGCAGATTTTCCAGGCTGCAGCTCTTCTTAAAACTCCCTTTGTTTGCATTTTAAAAAGAAGACCCTGAAAATCTCCTCCTCTTCATCTCCTTTGTGTGTAAATCGTCCTCCTCCGTCTCTTGGTCTGCTTTCATCTCCTCTCCCACTTCTGTCAGGGCTTCCTTGTGTCTCTGATTTTCATGTACTTAGAGCAGAGCGTTTCCACCAGGGACAAACGGAGAGGAAAACCAAAAAGCTTTGACTAAATCTGCCTTTTGATTTGAGGATCCTGCAGAAAGAGAGAGGTGATGGATGCTCGGGGGTTTTATCTGCAGAACACATGATATCTTCTCTTTGTGTAAAACTCAAGTCTTCCTCTCTCACCTTCATTCGTTCACTAGACTGTAAACTGGGGCTTTCATACAATCATTTACATAATATATTAGATTATGTTTTATACTCTGAGTGACATATTTGTTTTTTCAGATTTAAATAAGATTTTAATGAGTGAAAATATTATCCATCTGTGTGTGAGTCAACAGGCAGACAGGCGGCGTGTTTCTGTCAAAGCAGCATTATGAGTGTCTATGTCTGTTAATCTGTGTGTGTGTGTGTGTGTGTGTGTGTGTGTGTGTGTGTGTGTGTTTTGTGTGTGTGTGTGTGTGGGGTGTGTGTGTGTGTGTGTGTGTGTGTGTGTGTGTGTGTGTGTGTGTGTGTGTGTGTGTGTGTGTGTGTGTGTGTGTGTGTGTGTGTGTGTGTGTGTGTGTGTGTGTGTGTGTGGTGTGTGTGTGTTGTGTGTGTGTGTGGTGTGTGTGTGTGTGTGTGTGTGCAGACATACAGACGGCTCACTGTTCCCCAGTGGGAGTGTTACAGTGGCTCATCCACAAACTGGAGGGATCAACCGAAGTACCGGCTACACAACACACACACACACCACACACACACACACACAAACACACACACACACACACACACACACACACACACACACACACAGTTTGGGCTGCTACTTCTAACACTTTCAAACCAACAACCACACAGCGGTGTGTTTTTATTGATTGAATCCCCTCTGATCTGCTAAATGCAGTTTGACTTCTTATTGAGAGAGGTTGGTGCAGTCGGCTACTCACATCCTTTACTTTAGAACTGAAACCAGAGCCCAGTCTGCTCTGATTGGTTAGCACCCCGGCTCTGATGTGATTGGTCAACCGATTGTCTTTTCTGAATGTTTTGCTGGCACCTTAAAAGGAGTAGCTTACGTTTCTCGTTGTACTTGTATAATGACAATAAATTATTCTATTCTATTCTAGAGATGTCCCGCCCCTTAGCCTATCACGTACTATATGTTGGAGCGCGAGCCAATAGGAGTGCGAGTGTTCCATAGTGATGTCACTTTGTTCCGGAAGTAAATAAAGGAGTCCAATGCGTTTCTTTATTTTTAAACAATTCTGGCAATTTGATTATGTTAGAGAGGTCGGTTGAGAACGCGTTATAAAACCACAAACATAACAAATTATAAATATCATTTCAAACTAAGAATAAAAAAAGGCTTTAAAATGTGTTTTAAATGTCAAAATATTGTCTTGTTTTTGGTGTAATCTCATAAAGGAGTTGATTATTTCTGCAGTTAATCAGCAGGTTGATTTGACATCTCCAGGCTCTTGTTTTCCTTCCTCTCTGGAGATCATTTGTTTTAATGAGCTCAGGTTTAATCAGCAGGAAGTCAAAGTAAAAGAGTCGCAGATGTCTTCCTTCAGACTCCGCTGAGCAGAAAAGTGAAAACAGCCTCGCAGGCAACGCTCTGTAATGACCGCTGTTTGTCACAAGACGTTTCCACTTCAGCGGATCAATATTTGTCGTGTTCAACGAGCAACGCTGGAAATGTATAAGAGTTTAAACTCTGTTGTTGTCCTGCACACACAGATGGGTCCTTCATTCATTTCACAACATGTGGCGCTACACACTCACTGTATTACTGTCGGACACACTTCCGTGTTTTCCTCCTTATCACTTCTTCTCTTATTCACCTCCATCTCTTTCTTCCTGACTGCCAGCGACGTGCAGTCAGCGCAGGCACGGGATGCAGAGCCTCACCTGCCATACTCCAATGTAACGGGAACAAAACTAAAGAAAACTAAATAATAATAATAATAAAATGTCTCCACTGATCTGTGTTGTAAGTGTGATTTCTGTATGATTCCAATCACTTTTTATAGTCAAATTCAGCAAATTTGCCGAGCTCCGCTACAACTACATGGGAGCAATGAGAAGTGCGGCAGGGACGAGCTCTGCCTCACGTAACCCCACAGGAACTGGCTGGAGCGCGGGCACTAATTTAGCGCGGCCACTTATTTTGTGAGCGCTCTCAAGCCAGTTACGGCCCCTACACACGGTGGCGTGCGTTGTCGCTTGCCGGCGGGCGTGTCTGAAGCTAGACCAACAACCAATCACTTGAATCTCCCGCCCCGGACACACAAGCAGCGGTTTGATTGGAACCGGTTTGATTGGAACTTTGAACTGGCATATGATTCGATTGGCTGACGCTTCCGCCGAAGCTTCAAAAGTTGAACATTGCTCAACTTTTGCAGCGAGCAACGCGAGCAACGCGAGCAACGCGAGCAACGCGAGCAACGCGAGCAACGCGAGCAAAGCTACGCTTCGCTCCCACAATGCAGTTCGGCGAAGCGTGACGTCACCCCATTCAAAGTGAATGGGCAGAAGCGTTGAAGCTTCAACGCACGCCGCTGTGTGGACGGGCCGTTTTACTGTGGGGTAAGGTGAGGTCTGCCTCACCTCAGAATGCGTCACCCCACAGAAACTGGCTGGAGCACGGGCACTAAGCGCATGCCTGTTACCATCTCACTGTAGGTCACCAATGTAATGTTTGTAGATCCCTTTATTACATGTGTCCTCGCCATCCATAGTCTCTAAATAACTTATTTCACGTATATATGATATTTAGGCTCGCTGGTCTCATCATACAACACCAATGAGAAAGCACCAGGGGAGGCAGCCATAACCTCTGCCGCACTGAAGGGGGCGCACGTGAACCCACAGGTTCTTGTTGCTACTGTTATTCTACGCAGAGACGGTAGACGCAAACAACAAACTAGACTTTTGAAACTAGAGGAAGATAAGGAGGACTTTTACAAAAAAGTAATAGAGATGGTTGTCCAGAAGGACAGCATGGACTTCATCTTCAAGTCAAGGTAAGACCACCATTGTAATGAAAATGGGATCTTACTAAGAGAGAACAATCCAATATTTAGATTTTGGGTATCCTTTTGTTGAACGGTCTGTTTAAAATTAATCATAGCATCAGACTAAAAAAGCTTTTGAAAATAACAGAATATTTCGATTAAGGTCAAAATATAATATTTGTAAATCTGACTCTGAAAGAGTCAGTGCCTCACCAGCCATGAACCTCACCGCACGTCACTGCTGTCTGCATATGTCCCATTATATAAAGGTGCAGGAATAAGGAGATGAGACAGCATTTGCTCTTCCCTGGCTAGATGTTAATGGTTTTCTGAATGTGTTTTGGTCGTTATCCTGAAATAAGGTCTGTGGTTAACACAAGCTGAAGAGATTTTAACGCTTTGTTCTACTACATAAAATACGTCAGTAAATACCCCACTGGTGAATTTAAAGGGCCCATGTCATGCTTTTCTGGTTATTACCCGTCCCCTTGTGTGTTATGTAGCTTTTATACATTTAAACGGTCTGCAGAGTGACAAACCCTCAAAGTGCACCCTGACACAGAAAAGACCTGTCTATGCTGCCCCAGAACGCCTCGATGGAGATTTTTCTTTTTCCATTTTTTTCTTGCTGGGTACAGTGACGTGACCATACCCAAATGGACCCATTGGTCCAATGGACCAATCCGTGGAGCTCCTCACACACACACTCTCTCAGCGGCGAAACTGTGACGCGCTGGGGGGGGTGCTAGTGGAGCCTCGCAGCGGCAAAACTGTGGCGCGCTTACGGCTCGTCCACACGGCGGCGTGCGTTGAAGCTTCAACGCAGCTTCCCATTCACTTTGAATGGGGTGACGTCACGCTTTGCCGAACTGCTTTGCTCGCGTTCAATTTTTCAAGCTTCGACGGAAGCGGCAGCCAATCAATTCATATGCCAGTACAAGCTCTAGCCAATCAAACCGCGTGGTTGTGTGTCCGGGGCGGGAGATTAATGTGATTGGTTGTTGGTCGCGCTCCAGACACGCCCACCGGCAAGCTTCAACACACGCTGCCGTGTGGACGTACCGTTACACTGTAGGTGCGCCGCGTTTGGGGGGGGGTGCGGGTGCTAGTGGAGCCTCGCAGATGGGGGTGCTGCAGCCCCCTCAGCACCCCCCTTCCTGCGTCCATTCGCAATGTCTCCCTGTCTCGCAGACCCCGCGCAGCAACCAGGAAATGACACCAGTAACCCAGCTCACACTGTCCGCTCCTCACAGCAGCGAGCCCCGCAACGTCCGGCCAACACGGCACCCAGACCCCACGCAGCATTCTCATCTGTTTGTCATTACTGGTGTCATTTTCTGGTTGCCATTGTAACACATAATCACTGATGTTCCGCTGTAACGGTGGTGGACTCATCAGAACAGAGTGGGCGAGCTGACCAATCAGAGCACAGTGGGCTCATAGGGAGGGAGGGGGGGGCAGGAGCTCCAACAAGGCGTGTAGGACAGAGTGAATACACATACTATACAGAGATGATGTATGAGAAACCAATGTGAGTTTGGAACATTGCACAATATAAATCTATTCTAGTAGACCTCAACAATGGAATTATGATCAGCAGAAATGGCCATGACATGGGACCTTTAAATACAGAGGTTGCTAACAAGTGTCTAAATGAGACGACTAAACATCATCATGCCCAACATTAGCCACCTTTAGCTTAGCGGTGGTGACGTGAAGTCATGTGACCGTGCCCTAGTTCCTTTATAGCCCAACATTAGCCTCCTTTAGCTTAGCGGTGGTGACGTGAAGTCATGTGACCGTGCTGTAGTTCCTTTATAGCTCAACATTAGCCGCCTTTAGCTTAGCGGTGGTGACGTGAAGTCATGTGACCGTGCTGTAGTTCCTTTATAGCCCAACATTAGCCTCCTTTAGCTTAGCGGTGGGACGTGAAGTCATGTGACCGTGCTGTAGTTCCTTTATTGCTCAACATTAGCCTCCTTTAGCTTAGTGGTGGTGACGTGAAGTCATGTGACCGTGCTGGTGTTCCTTTATAGCCCAACATTAGCCGCCTTTAGCTTAGCGGTGGTGACGTGAAGTCATGTGACCGTGCCCTAGTTCCTTTATAGCCCAACATTAGCCTCCTTTAGCTTAGCGGTGGTGACGTGAAGTCATGTGACCGTGCCCTAGTTCCTTTATAGCCCAACATTAGCCTCCTTTAGCTTAGCGGTGGTGACGTGAAGTCATGTGACCATGCTGGTGTTCCTTTATAGCCTTTTCCTTGAACATCTGTAAAGTAATTAAAGGTATTAAATAAATGTATTGGAGTAAAAGTACACAATTTACCTTGTAAAAAGTATAAAATCATAAAGGTAAAGTACCTCCGAATTGTACTTAAGTATAGTACTTGAGTAAATCTACTCAGTTACTTTACACCCCTGTGAAGGAACATAACATAGGTCCAACTTTTATTAGTGTAATAGCAGTTGTTGAACTTCCAGCTGTTTGTTTTAAAAACACCCTAAACTCTTTGTGTTTCCTCCAAGCTTTGTTGACCTAAAACAAAGGCTTTAACGCTTTAATGTGTGTCAGCCTCCCTTAATTCCTCTGAGTCCTTGTTTGTTTCCTCTCGCTTCATTATCTCTGTCATCCCGTTAATGACCGGGTCTGCCAGAGCAGCACGTCACTGATTTAGCTTTCCTTCCTCCAACAGATCCAGAGCACGATAGCTGCGAGTCGCTTGCTATTTAGGTTTTCCTCTCATCTAAATGCACTTATGTTGTCTATCTGAGATATGGAGATAGGTTTCACTGTGTGGTTCAGCTCAACTGTGCATAGAAAGATCCACTGGGGACAGAAAGCAGGAGTCAACATATTACTGAAACTAAACAAATTCAAAAACAGACGCTGTAAAGATCGATCCGAACCCCTGATTCCCCTAATTAGACTATTAATATCTCTGTGGACCAAAAAAAACACACTGCAAGTCTAACGATAGTGTGTTATATTAGTTCTTATTTACATTATGAGAGCCCAGATTTAGCTAGATAGATAGATTTTGTACTGTATATAACGGTAAAAACAGCAGCGTGTTCCTCCAATAACTCTCCCCTATTCTCTCTGTTTCTGGCTTTTTTACCATTTTAGACATTTTTATTTAATGTATGCACCATGCCATCAAGTCAAACTCCTAGTATGTGCGAACCTACCTGGCAAAAACCTGTTTCTGATTCTGATTCTGATGTTTGTTTCATCCTCGCTGACAGCGTTTTGTTCGCCTCTCCCACACACTTTCACGGCTGATTCTTCGTATGTTTTTAAACACATTAATGCAAAAGCTCAGGTAGGAAGCCTTCTGATGGAGTAAACCAGTGGACCCAAATACAGGTAGAATTAACACAAAATACCTTTAATTTCGGGTGATCCAGGCAATGCATTAGCACGAAAGACAATGACGTACAAGGATCAGAAAAAGACTAAACATAAAACAGATAATCTAGGATCGTGACAAGAAACTTTGCAGAGTTTTGATATGTTTATACTTTAGTCTTTCTGACATGTTCATCTCATTTCTTTGACTTTAACCCTCGCTCCCACGCGGCTTTCACGGCTGATTCTTGGGACATTTCTTAACCCATTTATGTAAATATCTTCAAGCTGAAGCTCCACGAAGTCGGGTTTAATAATTTAGAGGTCGAGGAGATTATCTCAGGGTTCATTTTACATTTTTATTCCCACACACAATGCTTTCCTCCTCGGAGAAAGCACGGCTGATGTTCTCTGGTGGGACTGAATCCGCAGATGAGTGGAGTTACATCAGGATTTACACACACTGCACACACTGCACACACTGCACACACTGCACACACTGCACACATGGATGCATGCCGGTGATGTGTGCATATGATAGTGAGTATGTGGAAAATATGTCTGAAATTACATAATCCACACTTTAATAATGTAATGCACAGCACATACAAATATATGCACAACTAATTACACTACTTCACGTCACCACCGCTAAGCTAAAGGAGGCTAATGTTGGGCTATAAAGGAACTACAGCACGGTCACATGACTTCACGTCACACACCGCTAAGCTAAAGGAGGCTAATGTTGGGCTATAAAGGAACTACAGCACGGTCACATGACTTCACGTCACCACCGCTAAGCTAAAGGAGGCTAATGTTGGGCTATAAAGGAACTACAGCACGGTCACATGACTTCACGTCACCACCGCTAAGCTAAAGGAGGCTAATGTTGGGCTATAAAGGAACTACAGCAAGGTCACATGACTTCACGTCACCACCGCTAAGCTAAAGGAGGCTAATGTTGGGCTATAAAGGAACTACAGCACGGTCACATGACTTAACGTCACCACCGCTAAGCTAAAGGAGGCTAATGTTGGGCTATAAAGGAACTACAGCACGGTCACATGACTTCACGTCACCACCGCTAAGCTAAAGGTGGCTAATGTTGGGCTATAAAGGAACTACAGCACGGTCACATGACTTACGTCACCACCGCTAAGCTAAAGAGGCTAATGTTGGGCTATAAAGGAACTACAGCACGGTCACATGACTTCACGTCACCACCGCTAAGCTAAAGGTGGCTAATGTTGGGCTATAAAGGAACTACAGCACGGTCACATGACTTCACGTCACCACCGCTAAGCTAAAGGAGGCTAATGTTGGGCTATAAAGGAACTACAGCACGGTCACATGACTTCACGTCACCACCGCTAAGCTAAAGGCGGCTAATGTTGGGCTATAAAGGAACTACAGCACGTCACATGACTTCACGTCACCACCGCTAAGCTAAAGGTGGCTAATGTTGGGCTATAAAGGAACTACAGCACGGTCACATGACTTCACGTCCACCACCGCTAAGCTAAAGGAGGCTAATGTTGGGCTATAAAGGAACTACAGCACGGTCACATGACTTCACGTCACCACCGCTAAGCTAAAGGGCTAATGTTGGGATATAAAGGAACTACAGCACGGTCACATGACTTCACGTCACCACCGCTAAGCTAAAGGTGCTAATGTTGGGCTATAAAGGAACTACAGCACGGTCATGACTTCACGTCACCACCGCTAAGCTAAAGGCGGCTATGTTGGGCTATAAAGGAACTACAGCACGGTCACATGACTTCACGTCACCACCGCTAAGCTAAAGGAGGCTAATGTTGGGCTATAAAGGAACTACAGCACGGTCATGACTTCACGTCACCACCGCTAAGCTAAAGGAGGCTAATGTTGGGCTATAAAGGAACTACAGCACGGTCACATGACTTCACGTCACCACCGCTAAGCTAAAGGTGGCTATGTTGGGCTATAAAGGAACTACAGCACGGTCACATGACTTCACGTCACCACCGCTAAGCTAAAGGAGGCTAATGTTGGGCTATAAAGCAACTACAGCACGGTCACATGACTTCACGTCACCACCGCTAAGCTAAAGGTGGCTAATGTTGGGCTATAAAGGAACTACAGCACGTCACATGACTTCACGTCACCACCGCTAAGCTAAAGGTGGCTAATTTGGGCTATAAAGGAACTACAGCACGTCACATGACTTCACGTCACCACCGCTAAGCTAAAGGTGCTATGTTGGGCTATAAAGGAACTACAGCACGGTCATGACTTCACGTCACCACCGCTAAGCTAAAGGAGGCTAATGTTGGGCTATAAAGGAACTACAGCACGGTCACATCACTTCACGTCACCACCGCTAAGCTAAAGGTGGCTAATGTTGGGCTATAAAGGAACTACAGCACGGTCACATGACTTAACGTCACCACCGCTAAGCTAAAGGAGGCTAATGTTGGGCTATAAAGGAACTACAGCACGGTCACATGACTTCACGTCACCACCGCTAAGCTAAAGGTGGCTATGTTGGGCTATAAAGAACTACAGCACGGTCACATGACTTCACGTCACCACCGCTAAGCTAAAGGTGGCTAATGTTGGGCTATAAAGGAACTACAGCACGGTCATGACTTCACGTCACCACCGCTAAGCTAAAGGAGGCTAATGTTGGGCTATAAAGGAACTACAGCACGGTCATGACTTCACTTCACCACCGCTAAGCTAAAGGAGGCTAATGTTGGGCTATAAAGGAACTACAGCACGGTCATGTGACTTCACGTCACCACCGCTAAGCTAAAGGAGCTAATGTTGGGCTATAAAGGAACTACAGCACGGTCATGACTTCACGTCACCACCGCTA
Organism: Dissostichus mawsoni; assembly: GCA_011823955.1. Classification (NCBI taxonomy): domain Eukaryota; kingdom Metazoa; phylum Chordata; class Actinopteri; order Perciformes; family Nototheniidae; genus Dissostichus; species Dissostichus mawsoni. Next base: position 35,669,738 of record JAAKFY010000018.1, read on the forward strand.
AGCTAAAGGAGGCTAATGTTGGGCTATAAAGGAACTACAGCACGGTCAATGACTTCACGTCACCACCGCTAAGCTAAAGGTGGCTAATGTTGGGCTATAAAGGAACTACAGCACGGTCATGTGACTTCACGTCACCACCGCTAAGCTAAAGGAGGCTAATGTTGGGCTATAAAGGAACTACAGCACGGTCATGACTTCACGTCACCACCGCTAAGCTAAAGGTGGCTAATGTTGGGCTATAAAGGAACTACAGCACGGTCACATGACTTCACGTCACCACCGCTAAGCTAAAGGTGGCTAATGTTGGGCTATAAAGGAACTACAGCACGGTCACATGACTTCACGTCCACCGCTAAGCTAAAGGTGGCTAATGTTGGGCTATAAAGGAACTACAGCACGGTCACATGACTTCACGTCACCACCGCTAAGCTAAAGGAGGCTAATGTTGGCTATAAAGGAACTACAGCACGGTCACATCACTTCACGTCACCACCGCTAAGCTAAAGGTGGCTAATGTTGGGCTATAAAGGAACTACAGCACGGTCACATGACTTAACGTCACCACCGCTAAGCTAAAGGAGGCTAATGTTGGGCTATAAAGGAACTACAGCACGGTCACATGACTTCACGTCACCACCGCTAAGCTAACGGAGGCTAATGTTGGGCTATAAAGGAACTACAGCACGGTCACATGACTTCACTTCACCACCGCTAAGCTAAAGGTGGCTAATGTTGGCTATAAAAGGAACTACAGCACGGTCACATGACTTCACGTCACCACCGCTAAGCTAAAGAGGCTAATGTTGGGCTATAAAGGAACTACAGCACGGTCACATGACTTCACTTCACCACCGCTAAGCTAAAGGAGGCTAATGTTGGGCTATAAAGGAACTACAGCACGGTCACATGACTTCACGTCACCACCGCTAAGCTAAAGAGGCTAATGTTGGGCTATAAGGAACTACAGCACGGTCACATGACTTCACGTCAACACCGCTAAGCTAAAGGTGGCTAATGTTGGGCTATAAAGGAACTACAGCACGGTCACATGACTTCACGTCACCACCGCTAAGCTAAAGGTGGCTAATGTTGGGCTATAAAGGAACTACAGCACGTTCACATGACTTCACGTCACCACCGCTAAGCTAAAGGTGGCTAATGTTGGGCTATAAAGGAACTACAGCACGGTCACATGACTTCACATCACCACCGCTAAGCTAAAGGTGGCTAATGTTGGGCTATAAAGGAACTACAGCACGGTCACATGACTTCACGTCACCACCGCTAAGCTAAAGTGGCTAATGTGGGCTATAAAGGAACTACAGCACGTTTCACATGACTTCACGTCACCACCGCTAAGCTAAAGGTGGCTAATCTTGGGCTATAAAGGAACTACAGCACGGTCACATGACTTCACGTCACCACCGCTAAGCTAAAGGTGGCTAATGTTGGGCTATAAAGGAACTACAGCACGGTCATGTGACTTCACGTCACCACCGCTAAGCTAAAGGTGGCTAATGTTGGGCTATAAAGGAACTACAGCACGGTCACATGATTCACGTCACCACCTCTAAGCTAAAGGAGGCTAATGTTGGGCTATAAAGGAACTACAGCACGGTCACATGACTTCACGTCACCACCGCTAAGCTAAAGGTGGCTAATGTTGGGCTATAAAGGAACTACAGCACGGTCACATGACTTCACGTCACCACCGCTAAGCTAAAGGTGGCTAATGTTGGGCTATAAAGCACTACAGCACGGTCACATGACTTCACGTCACCACCGCTAAGCTAAAGGTGGCTAAATGTTTGGGCTATAAAGGAACTACAGCACGGTCACATGACTTCACGTCACCACCGCTAAGCTAAAGGTGGCTAATGTTGGGCTATAAAGCAACTACAGCACGGTCACATGACTTCACGTCACCACCGCTAAGCTAAAGGTGGCTAATGTTGGGCTATAAAGGAACTACAGCACGGTCACATGACTTCACGTCACACACCGCTAAGCTAAAGGTGGCTAATGTTGGCTATAAAGGAACTACAGCAACTGTCACATGACTTCACGTCACCACCGCTAGCTAAAGGTGCTATGTTGGGCTATAAGGAACTACAGCACGGTCACATGACTTCACTTCTCCACCGCTAAGCTAAAGGAGGCTAATGTTGGGCTATAAAGGAACTACAGCACGGTCACATGACTTCACGTCACCACCGCTAAGCTAAAGGAGGCTAATGTTGGGTTATAAAGGAACTACAGCACGGTCACATGACTTCACGTCACCACCGCTAGCTAAAGGTGGCTAATGTTGGGCTTAAAAGGAACTACAGCACGGTCACATGACTTCACGTCACCACCACTAAGCTAAAGGAGGCTAATGTTGGGCTATAAAGGAACTACAGCACGGTCACATGACTTCACGTCACCACCGCTAAGCTAAGGAGGCTAATGTTGGGTATAAAGGAACTACAGCACTCATGTGCTTCACGTCACCACCGCTAAGCTAAAGGAGGCTAATGTTGGGCTATAAAGGAACTACAGCACGGTCTTTTACTGACGATTTTATGATGTAGAACAAAATGTTAATACAATCTCTTCAGCTTTCATTAACCAGAGACCTTATTTCTAATCAAAAACCATTTAAAAAACCTCACCGTCTTCAAACATAAAGAAAGCAGAAATGCTAACATGCTGACTCCTTTTCTGGTTTTCTGACTAATTCTTTCTGCTCTTTATCTAATGACCTTGAACATTAGACGACTCCACTTTTGTAATTGCCTGAAGAAAATACCAAAATGAAAGCTAATATTGTTGTGTACTGTAGCAGCACTCTCCTTCCTGATATACCTTACAGGCTTTGCTCCATTACCTCGCTAATAGATGAAGCTGCTTCTTTTATTTCCTGTTTTTGTGTCGATTAGAGTCTCTGACTGTTTCTGTATGACACATTAATGGAAAATATAATAAAATCATGACCTGGGTTTTTAAGAGAACTGAATGGCAGACATTTATTAAAAAGACAGCTGACAATAACCCAGCAGCATTAATGTGTTTTTGGTGTGTTTTTCTCCAGCGTCTTTTACCTCCACCATTAAAAGACTATTCAGCATGTCTTTCATTTTCATGCTTTTACTCTGGGGTCTTTTCATTAAAGGTTAGAATCTTATTTGTTTAAGCCTTACAAAAGGTTTATGTCCCTTAACATAGTTATGTTTTTCATGACTTTTCAATGATTACAAACTCTGCTCGTGTTTATCTTGTAGAATCAGCGGAGTAATGTCGGCTGTAAATCATTCGAGCTGCAGTGTTCCTGCTTTCTATCAGCAGATAAAATCAAAGCCACCTGGACGAAAGTGACCTTCTACAACATTTATCATCTTAATTAGCTTAATGTGACAAAAACAAAGAGAACAACAAATCAATTAGCGACAGAAAGTTTAGGGAAATTTGATTTTAAACAATAACTGATGGTTTGTTTTCCTGCCTTGCATTGGGTCCAAACTGTAATACATTTTCATATTGTAAAATGTTCCTTTTTCTTTTTATTAATAACATTACATGTCACTTGTCCTTTTTCTTGATTGCATTGATTGTAAATGCATTCAAGCAGCTCCGTTATCCGTTAAACCGTGGCCTCACTACGATCAGAAAGTTGTTTCTTATTATTATATTCCACCAAGTTTTTTCCATGAAAATGACATACAGGTGAACTTAAATGATACCACAAAATCACCAATTTGTTCACCCTGTGTGTGTGTGTGTGTGTGTGTGTGTGTGTGTGTATGTGTGTGTGTGTGTGTGTGTGTGTGTGTGTGTGTGTGTGTGTGTGTGTGTGTGTGTGTGTGTGTGTGTGTGTGTGTGTGTGTGTGTGTGTGTGTGTGTGTGTGTGTGTGTGTGTGTGGTGTGTGTGTGTGTGTGTGTGTGTGTGTGTGTGTGTGTGTTAAATCCGTACAGAAACATCCTTGCTTTCTACATATGTCCGACTTTCTCCTACTTTAATATGTGTTTCTGCTTTCCAACAATGTCCACACCTTTCTTAAATGTCCCCACTTTCTAGGATCATCCTTACTCTCTAGAAATCTCCCCACTTTTTAGAAGTCCTGGTAATGTGTTCAGTACAGGTGGTCCCCATAATGATATAAGTACAGGAAATTACACACGTACACACATGTTGCTTTTTGACCATTGACTAAAATGCAAAAAAACAATAGTGTCATTAGTCTCAGATGAAAACTGTACTCACACTGTGTGTGTGTGTGTGTGTGTGTGTGTGTGGTGTGTGTGTGTGTGTGTGTGTGTTTGTGTGTGGTGTGTGTGTGTGTGTGTGTGTGTGTTAAATCCGTACAGAAACATCCTTGCTTTCTACATATGTCCGACTTTCTCCTACTTTAATATGTGTTTCTGCTTTCCAACAATGTCCACACCTTTCTTAAATGTCCCCACTTTCTAGGATCATCCTTACTCTCTAGAAATCTCCCCACTTTTTAGAAGTCCTGGTAATGTGTTCAGTACAGGTGGTCCCCATAATGATATAAGTACAGGAAATTACACACGTACACACATGTTGCTTTTTGACCATTGACTAAAATGCAAAAAAACAATAGTGTCATTAGTCTCAGATGAAAACTGTACTCACACTGTGTGTGTGTGTGTGTGGTGTGTGTGTGTGTGTGTGTGTGTGTGTGTGTGTGTGTGTGTGTGTTGTGTGTGTGTGTGTGTTGTGTGTTAAATCCGTACAGAAACATCCTTGCTTTCTACATATGTCCGACTTCTCCTACTTTAATATGTGTTTCTGCTTTCCAACAATGTCCACACCTTTCTTAAATGTCCCCACTTTCTAGGATCATCCTTACTCTCTAGAAATCTCCCCACTTTTAGAAGTCCTGGTAATGTGTTCAGTACAGGTGGTCCCCATAATGATAAGTACAGGAAATTACACACGTACACACATGTTGCTTTTTGACCATTGACTAAATGCAAAAAAACAATAGTGTCATTAGTCTCAGATGAAAACTGTACTCACACTGTGTGTGTGTGTGTGTGTGTGTGGTGTGTGTGTGTGTGTGGTGTGTGTGTGTGTGTGTGTGTGTGTGTGTGTGTGTGTGTGTGTGTGTGTGTGTGTGTGTGTGTGTGTGTGTGTGTGTGTGTGTGTGTGTGTGTGTGTGTGTGGTGTGTGTGTTGTGTGTGTGTGTTGTGTGTGTCTCACCAACAGAGATGGTCCACACAGCGAGGATCTTGATCTTAGCCTTGGTGTGTGAGTTGAACCTGCTGTGGTGGATGGGGTTCCTGATCCCGATGTACCTGTCCAGAGAGATGGCGCACAGGTGCATGATGGAGGCCGTGGAGAACAGGACGTCCAGGTAGATCCACATGGGCAGAGGTCAGAGGGCAGCGGCCAGCCGTAGTCTATGAGGGGAGATAGAACATGTTAAATATAGCTGAGACTTTTATCCAAATCTTTCTATGTAATCAACATGTTGATCACAATTTATGTAAACAAGTATTTCCAAGGCACACCTTTATAATTATTAGGATAAATAAAAACAGGTTTGAAATCATTAAAATGTATACTATATGACAGTAAACCAAAAATATGAGTGATTACAAATTATTCCTTGGATACTCTATTGATCTTTATCTTTTCTACTGTACGATTTTCAGCCTGGGGTGGAGCAAAAAGTCAGAACCGCTGTCAACGAGACAAGAAGATGGCTGGAGGGGAAGACATTTGAAATCCTCTTTTTGTCCACAGAGGGGAAATGTGCATCGTCAAGAGGGACGGTATAGATAGAGAAACTAATAAATAAAAAGGCATGCACCCTATCGTAGAAATGTATCGTAAGTCTCCTTTAATTATGTATGTGTCACTGTAACTTCCTTTCTTGGGTTGACAGTTTAAATTCACGCCATAGCTACTAAATGTTCTCAGACAGAAGGTGTCGTCTTGAGGGCAGCGGCCAGCCGTAGTCTATGAGGGGAGAGAATAGATTTGATTTAGCTGAGACTTTTATCCAAAGTTTTCTATGTGATCAACGACACAAGAGGAGGGCCGGAGAGAATAGATCAGAGAACTTTTATTCGTCCACAGAGAGGAAATGTGCATCGTCGCAGCAAAGGGGGACGGTATACATAGAAAAACATGCACACATTAATACAAATACAGATCCAATAGTGCACCTATAAGGTAGAAACACATGGTTTTATTTACTGGTGTCCAGTTTCCTTATACAGTATGTAAAGCTTGATGTAATAGAAAAGCAATGTTTTTGCGTATGACAATATCTCAAAATATGATTTTATCACAATGTGATGACATGAGAGATGATTCATTATTGTTTTGAGTTACCGTCCAACCCATAGTGACCTTCCACCGTTATAAAAGTCAGTGATAATCAAACAAACGCACATTAAAAAGCCTCTCCTCTCTGATGGCACAGAAACAGAAACATGTGTTTACTCATTTTAATGTGACTCTAATAAAATGCTTCAGTGGAGCTTTAGTGAAAAGATAATTACACACACTGATAAATGCAGAGAGTCATACAGGGAATCACAGCTGCTGCAGGCTTCACACACACACACACATACAGACACACACACTCACATACAGACACACACACACACACTCACATACAGACACACACACACACACACACTGATTCCATACAGCAAGTTAATTTTTAGAATTCATAATTGATGATTATCTTTTAAGATAAATATTGTACGCATGTTCCTTATTAAAGACTTGAGCAAATATTAAAAGAGGTCCTATTATTCTTTTTTGGGGTGCTCCCATCCCTATAGTGTGTTCTATAGGTTTTAGTGCATGTAAACGGTCTGCAAAGGCTAAAATTAAGATATGTGAAAATGTGAATTGGTTAGATAAGAAATGA
>JAAKFY010000018.1:35681630-35701630 GCA_011823955.1 Dissostichus mawsoni
GAGCCTAAATGTATTTGTTATTTGTGTCTTTAAAGTTCTTACGTTGATATTGGAGATTTCAATACATTCATAATGTAATGTTCCACAATAGGAGTCGGAAACAGGCCTCAAGTTCTTAGTTTAATAGCTCCTTTGGTAGCATACAAATACAGGTTCATAGGTCACAGGTTACAGGTCGCAGGTTCAACATCACTCTATTTCTCCACTCACTAACTCACACACAACACAGCAGGGTCAACGTCACTCTAGTACTCCACTCACTAACTCACACACAACACAGCAGGTCAACGTCACTCTAGTACTCCACTCACTAACTCACACACACACAGCAGGTTCAACGTCACTCTAGTACTCCACTCACTAACTCACACACAACACAGCAGGTCGACGTCACTCTAGTACCCACTCACTAACTCACACACAACACAGCGGGTCAACGTCACTCTAGTACTCCACTCACTAACTCACACACAGCACAGCAGGTTCAACGTCACTCTAGTACTCCACTCACTAACTCACACACAACACAGCGGGTCAACGTCACTCTAGTTCTCCACTCACTACTCACACACAACACAGCAGGTCAACGTCACTCTAGTACTCCACTCACTAACTCACACACAACACAGCAGGTCAACGTCACTCTAGTACTCCACTCACTAACACACACACAACACAGCGGTTCAACGTCACTCTAGTACTCCACTCACTAACACACACACAACACAGCAGGTCAACGTCACTCTAGTACTCCACTCACTAACTCACACAACAACAGCAGGGTCAACGTCACTCTAGTACTCCACTCACTAACTCACACACAACACAGCGGGGTCAACGTCACTCTAGTACTCCACTCACTAACTCACACACAACACAGCAGGGTCAACGTCACTCTAGTACTCCACACACTAACTCACACACAACACAGCAGGTTCAACGTCACTCTAGTACTCCACTCACTAACTCACACACACAGGCGGGTCAACGTCACTCTAGTACCCCACTCACTAACCACACAACACAGCAGGTTCAACGTCACTCTAGTACTCCACTCACTAACACACACACAACACAGCGGGGTCAACGTCACTCTAGTACTCCACTCACTAACACACACAACACAGCGGGGTCAACGTCATTCTAGTATTCCACTCACTAACACCACACAACACAGCAGGTTCAACGTCACTCTAGTACTCCACTCACTAACTCACACACAACACAGCAGGTTCAACGTCACTCTAGTACTCCACACACTAACTCACACACAAACACAGCAGGTTCACACGTCACTCTAGTACTCCACTCACTAACACACACACAACACAACACAGCAGGTCAACGTCACTCTAGTACTCCACACACTAACTCACACACAACACAGCAGGTTCAACGTCACTCTAGTACTCCACACACTAACTCACACAACACAGCAGGGTCAACGTCACTCTAGTACTCCACTCACTAACTCACACACAACACAGCAGGGTCACGTCACTCTAGTACTCCACTCACTAACTCACACAACACAGCAGGGTCACGTCACTCTAGTACTCCACTCACTAACTCACACACAAACACAGCAGGGTCAACGTCACTCTAGTGCTCCACTCACTAACACACACACAACACAGCATGGTCAACGTCACTCTAGTACTCCACTCACTAACTCACACCACAACACAGCAGGGTCAACGTCACTCTAGTACTCCACACACTAACTCACACACAACACAGCAGGGTCAACGTCACTCTAGTACTCCCACTCACTAACTCACACACAACACAGCAGGGTCAACGTCACTCTAGTACTCCACTCACTAACTCACACACAACACAGCAGGTTCAACGTCACTCTAGTACTCCACTCACTAACTCACACACAACACACCGGGTCAACGTCACTCTAGTACTCCACTCACTAACTCACACACAACACAGCGGGGTCACGTCACTCTAGTACTCACTCACTAACTCACACATAGCACAGCAGGGTCAACGTCACTCTAGTACTCCACTCACTAACTCACACACAACACAGCGGGGTCAACGTCACTCTAGTACTCCACTCACTAACTCACACACAACACAGCAGGTCAACGTCACTCTAGTACTCCACTCACTAACTCACACACAACACAGCAGGTTCAACTCACTCTAGTACTCCACTCACTAACTCACACACAACACAGCGGGGTCAACGTCACTCTAGTACTCCACTCACTAACACACACACAACACAGCAGGTTCAACGTCACTCTAGTACTCCACTCACTAACTCACACACAACACAGCGGGGTCAACGTCACTCTAGTACTCCACTCACTAACTCACACACAACACAGCGGGGTCAACGTCACTCTAGTACTCCACTCACTAACTCACACACAACACAGCAGGGTCAACGTCACTCTAGTACTCCACTCACTAACTCACACACAACACAGCAGGTTCAACGTCACTCTAGTACTCCACACTAACTCACACACAACACAGCGGGGTCAACGTCACTCTAGTACTCCACTCACTAACACACACACAACACAGCAGGTTCAACGTCACTCTAGTACTCCACTCACTAACTCACACACAACACAGCGGGGTCAACGTCACTCTAGTACTCCACTCACTAACACACACACAACACAGCGGGGCAACGTCATTCTAGTATTCCACTCACTAACTCACACACAACACAGCGGGTTCAACGTCACTCTAGTACTCCACTCACTAACTCACACAACACAGCAGGTTCAACGTCACTCTAGTACTCCACTCACTAACTCACACAACAGCAGGTTCAACGTCACTCTAGTATCCACACACTAACTCACACACAACACAGCAGGTTCAACGTCACTCTAGTACTCCACTCACTAACACACACACACAACACAGCAGGGTCAACGTCACTCTAGTACTCCACACACTACTCACACACAACACAGCAGGTTCAACGTCACTCTAGTACTCCACACACTAACTCACACAACACAGCAGGGTCAACGTCACTCTAGTACTCCACTCACTAACTCACACACAACACAGCAGGGTCAACGTCATCTAGTACTCCACTCACTAACTCACACACAACACAGCAGGGTCAACGTCACTCTAGTACTCACTCACTAACTCACACACACAACACAGCAGGGTCAACGTCACTCTAGTGCTCCTCACTAACACACACACACAGCAGGGTCAACGTCACTCTAGTACTCCACTCACTAACTCACACACAACACAGCAGGGTCAACGTCCTCTAGTACTCCACCACCTAACTCACACACAACACAGCAGGTTCAACGTCACTCTAGTAATCCACTCACTAACTCACACACAACACAGCAGGGTCAACGTCACTCTAGTACCACCACTAACTCACCACACAACACAGCAGGTCAACGTCACTCTAGTACTCCACACACTAACTCACACACAACACAGCGGGGTCAACGTCACTCTAGTACTCCACTCACTAACTCACACCAACACAGCGGGGTCAACGTCACTCTAGTATCTCACTCACTAAACACACACAAACACAGCAGGTTCAACGTCACTCTAGTACTCCACTCACTAACTCACACACAACACAGCGGGGTCAACGTCACTCTAGTACTCCACTCACTAACTCACACACAACACAGCGGGTCAACGTCACTCTAGTACTCCACTCACTAACTCACACACAACACAGCGGGGTCAACGTCACTCTAGTACTCCACTCACTAACTCACACACAACACAGCGTGGGTCAACGTCACTCTAGTACTCCACTCACTAACTCACACACAACACAGCGGGGTCAACGTCACTCTAGTACTCCACTCATTAACTCACACACAACACAGCGGGGTCAACGTCACTCTAGTACTCCATCACTAACTCACACACAACACAGCGGGGCCGTCCGTCACTCTAGTACTCCACTCACTAACACACACACAACACAGCAGGTTCAACGTCACTCTAGTACTCCACTCACTAACTCCACACAACACAGCGGGGTCAACGTCACTCTAGTACTCCACTCACTAACTCACACACAACACAGCGGGGTCAACGTCACTCTAGTACTCCACTCACTAACTCACACACAACACAGCGGGGTCAACGTCACTCTAGTACTCCACTCACTAACTCACACACAACACAGCGGGTCAACGTCACTCTAGTACTCACTCATTAACTCACACACAACACAGCGGGTCAACGTCACTCTAGTACTCCACTCACTAACTCACACACAACACAGCGGGGTCAACGTCACTCTATACTCCACTCACTAACACACACACAACACAGCGGGGTCAACGTCACTCTAGTACTCCACACACTAACTCACACACAACACAGCGGGGTCAAACGTCACTCTAGTACTCCACTCACTAACTCACACACAACACAGCGGGGTCAACGTCACTCTAGTACTCCACTCACTAACACACACACACACAGCAGGGTCAACGTCACTCTAGTACTCCACTCACTAACACACACAACCCAGCAGGTTCAACGTCACTCTAGTACTCCACTCACTAACTCACACACAACAACAGCAGGGTCAACGTCACTAGTACTCCACTCACTAACTCACACACAACACAGCGGGGTCATCGTCACTCTAGTACTCCACACACTAACTCACACACAACACAGCGGGGTCATCGTCACTCTAGTACTCCACTCACTAACTCACACACAACACAGCAGGGTCAACGTCACTCTAGTACTCCACTCACTAACTCACACACAACACAGCGGGGTCATCGTCACTCTAGTACTCCACTCACTAACACACACACAACACAGCGGGGTCATCGTCACTCTAGTACTCACTCACTAACACACACACAACACAGCAGGGTCAACGTCACTCTAGTACTCCACTCACTAACTCACACACAACACAGCGGGGTCAACGTCACACACTCTCCAGCCCTCCCCTCTGCTCCCATACACAATATATACATATACAATATCATCAGTCAAGTCTTCGACCATTATTCGGAGGGAAATGCTACACTCACTATGTAGATCTTTAAAAACAGAAATATTTAGTTTCAAGTTTGAAGAAAACTTAATGAAGAACAAAAGAGATGTGTCTCTTTAAAAAGCCTCGTGCATCAGCTGCAAAATGCATCGTCACAAAGCTAAAAACAGGTCTGTATTTCTGAGAAACTCTTGACAAATATCTATATTTTATTGCACAATACACCAAATGCATGCCTTTAGCTGGTAGTGGAGTATTTTCAGTGTGCAGTTTTCCGTCCATATCACTATTTCTCTGACTGTTTCCTGAACTCACGCTCGCCTCCTCGGGAAAAATGTGAGAATTTTATTTCTGTGTTTTCCTCCGTGTTCAGGGACTTCCATTAGAGCTCGTCTCAGTTTTTTTTTAAACCCTCGACACAGAAAATGACGGACAGGCATCAGATACACAGGGGGGGTTAGATGTGGGTTAGGCACTGGCAAATCTGATCAAATAGAACTCACCATGCACACTACATGCACACTACATGACACTACATGCACTCTAAAGGAGTGAAACTGCATCTCACATCTCTTAGTGCTTTTCAGGGTTTTCATAACGCACTTTAAAATGCCTTGAAATCAACTCTATAAGTGAACTAGCTTTGTCTTGTAATCTCGTTTGGAAAGGACTACATGTTTTAAGAGAAATAAACAATTATTTATTAATGGAAAAAAGACAAAACACCTTGCAGAGGAAACAGCAGCACTGAGTCTGGGTCTATACACACACATCTGGATATTTCCTCCTTTTCTTTCCTCTTTCAGCTGAGTCAGATTCAGAATACTTAATGTCTTAAATGGTGTGAATGTGAGTGTGTGTGTGTGTGTGGGTGGTGTGTGAGTGTGTGTGTGTGTGTGTGTGTGTGTGTGTGTGTGTGTGTGGTGTGTGTGTGTGTGGGTGTGTGTGTGTGTGTGTGTGTGTGTGTGTGTGTTGGTGTGGTGTGTGTGTGTACATGACTGATTTCATTGTGCATCATCACAGTTTCTGTCATGGTAACACCTCGCCCCCCCCCCCCCATGAGTCACAGGGTGTCATGTGACCCTCTGACTCACCTGCATTATTAAAGCTCTGATATCTGAGGTGTGTGAACCGGAAGGAGCAACATGTGACAGGAGAAGAGAGAAAGTCATGTGATCAGACAGAGAGGCAGTGGGGGTCAGGAAATCACTTTACACACCATGAACCTGCAGAAGAGACATGCACAAAATAAAATGCATACTGTGATCTCCCTCTGTATAATGTGACACTAACACACACTGAAATACACACTGACACACTAACACACACTGACACACTCTCACACACTTACTAATAAAGCTGACACACTCTCACACACACTTACTAATAAAGTCTGACACACATTAATACACACCGACACACACTCACACACACTCACACACACTGACACACACTCACACACACTGACACACAGAGGGGGAGGGAAACTAAATAACTGATTGAAATGAAATGTTTTCTGGTTGGTTTACGAGCAGGTTTCTGTTTCCTGAAAGCAGATCTGATTGGATGAGAAACCTGAGTTTCTGCACACAGACGTTACTGCAGAGCTAATCTCCATAAAGTACCAGCTGGTTAATGTATGCACGAGGAGGAAGAAGGTTTAGCAGCAGAGGAAGAGGTCACAGTTTATCAGAAGCTTCACACACTTTCCCTCAAACATCATGAGCAGAATTAGAGCCGCGCTAATGGAGCAGCAGAGGAGCTTAAAGCAGGAAGTTAACACTATATACAACTCAAAGAAATATCACTCATATTTACATGATTAGCCAATTATAGTGATGTTGAACTGTAAACAAGCAATAAACAGAACGCTGCTGCAGGCCGGAGAGGAAGATAAATACTTCCTACACACACATTTAAAACACTGAGATACTAGAGATAAAACACACTTATATTAGAGATAAAACACACTTATATTAGAGATAAAACAAACACACTTATATTAGAGATAAAACACACTTATAAAACACACTTATAAACACACTTATTTGAGAGATAAAACACACTTATGTTAGAGATAAAACACACTTAAATTAGAGATAAAACACACTTATATTAGAGATAAAACACACTTAAATTAGAGATAAAACACACTTATGTTAGAGGTAAAACACACTTATGTTAGAGATAAAACACACTTAGTTAGAGATAAAACACACTTATTTAGAGATAAAACACACTTATTAGAGATGAAACACACTTATATTAGAGATGAAACATACTTATTTCAAACATAAAACACTGCTCATAATAGAGTTAAATCGTACTTATTATAGATAAATCACGCCTCTACCAGAGATAAAACTCTGCTCAGGTGCAGGAACATGTGAGGAAGTATCTGACGGTTTTGGACAGAAAAGGAGGTTTGTCCACGGAGACGAAGCCAATGTTCTCCATCTGAATTCCAGCGTGTCATCGTAAACCCTAATTATTAATCATTCCACTTTAATTACACGCTGCTGTCAGGAGGACGGAGGAAAAGTTTCACTAATAGAGTTGGGGGGATGAAACCCTGTTTAATGGTCACACATGCAGAGCACACAGCACACACAGTGACATGTGTTCTCTGCTTTTAACCCATCCTAGCACCAGGAGTCTAGTACCAGGTCCAGGAGCCGGGCAGCTAGTGTACAGCGCGCCCGGGAGCAATGGGAGTGAGGGGGAAGGGGGGATGTCCTGTCCGGTGCCTTGCTCAAGGGCACACGGCAGGGCAAGAGGTGAACTGGGACCTCTCCAAGTAGAAGTCCACACTCCATATTTTAGGTCTGGTCGGGGACTTGAACCGCAACCCTACGGCTCAAAGTCCAAGCCCCTACTGACTGAGCCACTGCCGGACTATAATACTGATAATGACAGGAGGGAGAAAGTTTGAGGCTTTTAGAAATGTATATTTTGTTTTTGGAATCAGCGGGAGAGGACTCTTTAAAGTAAGAGACACTACATACTGATATACACCTGAACATCAGCAGGAGAGGACTTTAAAGTAGAGACACTACATACTGATATACACCTGAACATCAGCAGGAAGGACTCTTTAAAGTAGAGACACTAATACTGATATACACCTGAACATCAGCAGGAGAGGACTCTTTAAAGTAGAGACACTACATACTGATATACACCTGAACATCAGCAGGAGAGGACTCTTTAAAGTAGAAACACTACATACTGATATACAGCTGAACACCAGCAGGAGAGAACTCTTTAAAGTAGAGACACTACATACTGATATACACCTGAACATCAGCAGGAGAGGACTCTTTAAAGTAGAGACACTACATACTGATATACACCTGAACATCAGCAGGAGAGGACTCTTTAAAGTAGAAACACTACATACTTATATACAGCTGAACACCAGCAGGAGAGGACTCTTTAAAGTAGAGACACTACATACTGACATACACCTGAACATCAGCAGGAGAGGACTCTTTAAAGTAGAGACCTACATGCTGATATACAGCTGAACACCAGCAGGAGAGAACTCTTTAAAGTAGAGACACTACATACTGATATACACCTGAACATCAGCAGGAGAGGACTCTTTAAAGTAGAGACACTACATACTGATATACAGCTGAACATCAGCAGGAGAGGACTCTTTAAAGTAGAGACACTACATACTGATATACACCTGAACATCAGCAGGAGAGGACTCTTTAAAGTAGAGACACTACATACTGATATACACCTGAACATCAGCATGAGAGACTCTTTAAAGTAGAGACACTACATACTGATATACACCTGAACATCAGCAGGAGAGGACTCTTTAAAGTAGAGACACTACATACTGATATACACCTGAACATCAGCAGGAGAGGACTCTTTAAAGTAAGACACTACATACTGATATACACCTGAACATCAGCAGGAGAGGACTCTTTAAAGTAGAGACACTACATACTGATATACACCTGAACATCAGCAGGAGAGGACTCTTTAAAGTAGAGACACTACATACTGATATACACCTGAACATCAGCAGGAGAGGACTCTTTAAAGTAAGACACTACATACTGATATACAGCTGAACATCAGCAGGAGAGGACTCTTTAAAGTAGAGACACTACATACTGATATACACCTGAACATCAGCAGGAGAGGACTCTTTAAAGTAGAGACACATACTGATATACACCTGAACATCAGCAGGAGAGGACTCTTTAAAGTAGAGACACTACAACTGATACACCTGAACATCAGCAGGAGAGGACTCTTTAAAGTAGAGACACTATACTGATATACACCTGAACATCAGCAGGAGAGGACTCTTTAAAGTAGAGTCACTAGATACTGATATACACCTGAACATCAGCAGGAGAGGACTCTTTAAAGTAGTGACATACATACTGATATACACCTGAACATCAGCAGGAGAGGACTCTTTAAAGTAGTGACACTACATACTGATATACACCTGAACATCAGCAGGAGAGGACTCTTTAAAGTAGAGACACTACATACTGATATACCTGAACATCAGCAGGAGAGGACTCTTTAAAGTAGAGACACTACATACTGATATACACCTGAACATCAGCAGGAGAGGACTCTTTAAAGTAGAGACACTACATACTGATATACACCTGAACATCAGCAGGAGAGGACTCTTTAAAGTAGAGACACTACATACTGATATACACCTGAACATCAGCAGGAGAGGACTCTTTAAAGTAGAGTCACTACATACTGATATACACCTGAACATCAGCAGGAGAGGACTCTTTAAAGTAGAGACACTACATACTGATATACACCTGAACATCAGCAGGAGAGGACTCTTTAAAGTAGAGACACTACATACTGATATACATCTGAACATCAGCAGGAGAGGACTCTTTAAAGTAGGACACTACATACTGATATACACCTGAACATCAGCAGGAGAGGACTCTTTAAAGTAGTGACAATACATACTGATATACACCTGAACATCAGCAGGAGAGGACTCTTTAAAGTAGACACTACATACTGATATACACCTGAACATCAGCAGGAGAGGACTCTTTAAAGTAGAGACACTACATACTGATATACACCTGAACATCAGCAGGAGAGGACTCTTTAAAGTAGTGACAATACATACTGATATACACCTGAACATCAGCAGGAGAGGACTCTTTAAAGTACAAGATTACGAAATACTTTAATCACTGATTTCTGCACAGATCCCTTTTTTCTTTGCAAAACGCTCAAAGGCTTTATTTTCATATGCACTATAGGTACAGTGCAATTTAGGCAATGAAAATGTAAAGATCCCGGTTCCTTAAACTATGCAACACTTAAAATAAAATATAAAATAAATGGTGCATTAGACGCAGTGTAGAACCAGGTTATCTTTGCTCACTGCCTCACAGAAACAAAGGTCTTATATAACTCTTGATGTTACACTGCCCTACTTCTCGGGGTAAAATGTGAGCTCAGATTATTAAAGCCTCAAACTGTCAGAGGGCTTTCCTCCAGAACATCCTCAATATAAATGTCTCAGTCGAGTTTAATCTATTTAACCTTCAAGATGCCATTTGCTCCATGCTGTTGTTCACGTGTGCCGCAGTCACGTCAGCATGTAATCACTTTATCACGAGCTGCCGACAGGAAGTCTGCTGATGCGTCCGGACAATTAGACTCACAGCAGTTTCCTACCAGGGTTCAACATGCAATAAATAAGATCTGTGTTAATTCTGGAAGATGTGCATCACACACAGGAGGGATTCTACCATTTCATCCTATGATAGTGTTAGAAAGATCTCACTGGTCACCGGCTTGATCTTCAATCTCAGGATCCATGTATTTCTGATCCTCTCAAGAATGGAAGTAGTCAAAACGAATTTGTTGGTATTTTTCTCAAAATCCTGACTTTTCTCAGTTCTGAAAATCTCAAAATTCTGACTTTTTCTCAAAATAAAAAGAATGGTTTTTCTCAAAATTGCAAAATGTTGACTTTTTCTCAAAAATCTCAAAATTATGACTTTTTCTCAAAAATGTCAAAATTTTGACTTTTTCTAAAAAATCAAAAAAATCGAGTTTTTCGCAAAAATCTAAAAAATCTGAGTTTTTCTCAAAAATCGCAAATGTATGACTTTTTTTGAATACTTAAACATTTTAATAATCCCTGGTCCCCGGCTTGAACTTCAATCTCAGGATCCATGTATTTGTGATCCTCTCCAGAATGGAAGTAGTCCTCACACACAGAGCATCAACTAGTTCCTGAACAGTGTCCTTCACATGCTGATATCCAAGAGAGGAGTTACACAGTCACAAGATGGAGGAATAGAAAGCAGTATTCAATGTTTAGTTCAGATTAGCTCCACGTCAGAAATAATCATGCTTGTCATATGTCTATCTCCATAGAGGCTGAATCATCATGTTCATCACATAGCTATCATATGCCTAAAACAGTCCTGATGCTCTTCTAGAGTAATCATATATCCTGTCATGTACACAGCTACAGTTGGGATACCTTTGTTATCATGTGCTACTCTGATATTGGAAGAGTACATTCAGTATTTACCACAGTTATCTTACGAAGAGTTATCGTGCATTCTCCTAGGAATTTACAACAACCCGTTTCCATTTGTGCTCGTTACATGCACTCGGTCTTTTCAAGATAAAGATTATAGACAATTTCATGGGAAACTACTTAGTAGGTACAGGAAACGTTGGAGGTTTTAGGTGAGGAAAAGGTTGGGTTACAATATCTAAAGAAAGAGCAAAGTCACGTAATAACTAAGTCAAAGTTTAGGTTAAAAACAACGGAAGTTTAAATGTTGTGCCACAAATACATTCTGGTTTCATCGGCCAAGAAAACTCCTTTCTTCCTACCCTCTCTAAAAAAACATTCCCATACGGCTCCTCTTCAGTCACAGCCACTCTTCTAGTGAAATAAATACTGTGAAGTATGTAAAAGTAATATATTGTCTTGTGCATTCTATGTGTCTAATCTACGGATATCTCCTGAACTTCCCCACTCAATCTATCAAGACCGAGCAGTTCTATTAGAAGTCCAAGGTAAGGCACGGGCCGGCGCATGTCGCTCAAAGGAATCCCTCGCCATATGAACTTTGACCCTCGGAGAAAGAGAGGCAGAACGTGTCTACTCCCTTAGGATAGGTCTGAGGAACAGGGGTAGGAAGAGAGAAGTAAGAAACAGAGGAAGAGAGGCACAACGTGTCTACGTAAATGCACTCTCCTAAAATAGTTTGAGGGAAAGGGTGAAGAAATACAAAGTAAGAAACTGAAATGAAAAGGCACCACATTGCGTAAATGCTTCCCCTTAGAATAGGGTGGAAATTATGAGAAGGGGGACAGGGACACAAGTGAAGAGGGACAAAAGTGAAGAGGGACAAAAGTGAAGAGGCACAACGTGTCTACGTAAATGCACTCCCCAAAGGGAAAGAATGTAAAAAGTATAAGCAGAGAGGCATTCATGTCTATGTGTCAAGATCTTAAAGGTAACAAGGGATAGGACTTGTTTTAGATCTTTTAAAGATATTCTATCAGAAACTGAATTGTCATGATTTGTGATGGATTGGAGCCGTCTTAAATGTAGATTTTACTGAGTTTTCTCAATTCAGGTGCACCTCTCTGCTCCTGATAATCAATATATATCAATCAATCATTATATAATTACTCTGCTAGTAGTTAGCTTCAGCAGCAACGGTCAAAGTGGCTAAAGATAGAAAAAGCATTGATAGAAAATCCAAATGTGACAGACAGGCGACGGAGAGAGTAAATCAAACAGATGTCCTGGGTTTGGCTCCATGTGACTCTATTTGCTTCTGAATCTGAGGATTTAAAGGCAGCGTTTGCTTTAAAACTGAAGAGATGGATTTATTTGGAGAGAAGAAACAGATCTCTAATCTTTTAAGTAAATCTCATCCTGCACAGATGCACGTCTAAAAGAGAGAGAGAGCTTTGAAACACAAGAGTCTGTCTGCGAAGAAAGATCCACAGAAGAGAGGAGGAGAGGGAGTTAAAGAGTGTGAAGTGAAGAAGAGGAGAGAGGAGAGAAGGAGTTAGAGAGTGAGAAGTTGAAGAAGAGGAGAGAGGAGAGAGGAGGAGAGGGAGTTAGAGAGTGTGAAATGAAGAAGAGGAGAGAGGAGAGAGGGAGTTAGAGAGTGAGAAGTGAAGAAGAGGAGAGAGGAGAGAGGAGGAGGGAGTTAGAGAGTGTGAAATGAAGAAGAGGAGAGAGGAGAGAGGGAGTTAGAGAGTGAGAAGTGAAGAAGAGGAGAGAGGAGGAGAGGGAGTTAGAGAGTGTGAAATGAAGAAGAGGAGAGAGGAGAGAGGGAGTTAGAGAGTGAGAAGTGAAGAAGAGGAGAGAGGAGAGGAGAGAGGAGGAGAGGGAGTTAAAGAGTGTGAAGTGAAGAAGAGGGAGAGGAGAGAGGAGAGAGGGAGTTAGAGAGTGTGAAATGAAGAAGAGGAGAGAGGAGAGAGGGAGTTAGAGAGTGAGAAGTGAAGAAGAGGAGAGAGGAGAGAGGAGAGAGGAGGAGAGGGAGTTAGAGAGTGTGAAATGAAGAAGAGGAGAGAGGAGAGAGGAGGAGAGGAGTTAGAGAGTGAGAAGTGAAGAAGAGGAGAGAGGAGAGAGGGAGTTAGAGAGTGTGAAGTGAAGAAGAGGAGAGAGGAGAGAGGAGGAGAGGGAGTTAGAGAGTGTGAAGTGAAGAAGAGGAGAGAGGAGGAGAGGGAGTTAGAGAGTGAGAAGTGAAGAAGAGGAGAGAGGAGAGAGGGAGTTAGAGAGTGTGAAGTGAAGAGAGGAGAGAGGAGAGAGGAGAGAGGAGAGTTAAAGAGTGTGAAGTGAAGAAGAGGAGAGAGGAGAGAGGAGAGAGGGAGTTAGAGAGTGAGAAGTGAAGAAGAGGAGGAGGAGAGAGAGGAGGAGAGGGAGTTAGAGAGTGTGAAATGAAGAGAGGAGAGAGGAGAGAGAGGGAGTTAGAGAGTGAGAAGTGAAGAAGAGGAGAGAGGAGAGAGGAGAGAGGAGGAGAGGGAGTTAGAGAGTGTGAAATGAAGAAGGGAGAGAGGAGAGAGAGGAGAGGGAGTTAGAGAGTGAGAAGTGAAGAAGGGAGAGAGGAGGAGAGGGAGTTAGAGAGTGTGAAGTGAAGAAGAGGAGAGAGGAGGAGGAGGAGAGGGAGTTAGAGAGTGTGAAGTGAAGAAGAGGAGAGACTTTAACCTGCTGTCTGCTTCAAAAAACCTAGAGAGAGGAAGAGGAGGAGGAAGAGGAAGGAGGAAGAGGAAATAACGTCAATCCAGGAAAAAATCGATAGGAGTTTATAACAACCAATAAAGCCACAAAGATCAATGCTACCCTAATTAAACACATACAAACACACACACACACACACACTCACACACACACACACACACACTCCACACACACACTCACACATATACTCACACACACACTCACACACACACTCACACATATACTCACACACACACTCACACACACACTGACACATACACTCACACACACACTCACACACACACTGACATACACACACACACACACACACACACTCACACACACACACTCACACATATACTCACACACACACTCACACACACACTCACACATATACTCACACACACACTCACACACACACTCACACATATACTCACACACACACTCACACACACACTGACACATACACTCACACACACACTCACACACACATTCACACATACATCACACATACACTCACACACACACACTCCACACACACACACATAAACTCACAAACACACACACACACCACTCACACACACATGACACATACACACACACACACACACACACACACATACACACACACACTCACACCACACACACACACACTCACACACACCACACTCACACATATACTCCACACCACATCACACACACACTCACACATATACTCACACACACACTCACACACACACTCACACAATACTCACACACACACCACACACACACTGACATACACTCACACACACACTCACACACACATTCACACATACACTCACACATACACTCACACACACACTCACACACACACACACACAAATCACAAACACACACACACACACACTCACTCACACATACACTCACAAACACACTCACACACATATTCACACATACACTCACACATACACTCAACCACACTCACACATACACTCACACACACACTCACACACATATTCACACATACACTCACACATACACTCACACACACACTCACACACACACACATAAACTCACAAACACACACACACACACACACTCACACACACTCACACATACACTCACAAAACACACTCAACACACTCACACACACACTCACACACACACTCACACACACTCACACACACACTCACACACACACTCACACATACACACACACACTCACACATACACTCACACACACTCACACATACACACACACACTCACACATACCACACCACTCACACATACACACACACCAACACACACACACACACACACAAGAAGTAGCAGCAGTATTTATTAACAAAGAAATAATCTACTAAACACAATTTTCCTTTACACATCCTTTACTCAAGTAGAAGTACAGATACTGGTGTTTAAAAATACTCTGGTGAAAGTAGAAGTACTGACTAAATTCTTTACTCAAGTCAAAGTACAGAAGAATGAGCTTCAAAATGTACTTAAGTAAAAAGTACCCATAACTTTGTGTCCTTGTGCGAGACACTTCCCCCTAATGTTCTGTATTCACTGTTACATGTCTGATATGTGTATTATGTAATAAATGCAATGAAACACAGATGAAAACTAAAGGAACCAGCCTGTTTTCAAAAGGTAAGAAGTAGAAAGTTCAGGTATTTGGGTTCAACATGTAAGAAGTAGAAAGTACAGGTATTTGGGTTCAAAATGTAAGAAGTCAAAGTCAAAAGTCATCAGAAAAATAAGTAGTGCAGTAAAGTACTGATACCAGAGAAATGTACTTAAACAGTAACGAAGTATTTGTACTCCATTGCTTCCCACCTCGGTCCACATGTGATTGAAGTAGTCCTACCATGACAAAACAGACACGACACAATTCACACAAAAACAGTCCAGTTGAGTCAAAAGATTCAGGATGTTCCCATGTTATGTTGACAGTTTGAAAGTATGAGCTTGCAGCCTGCTGGTGACTTCCAGTCTTTAAATATAGTCACCTGTTTTAGCAAGAAGCACGCACGAGAGGTGGGATTGAATCTAGAAAAGAGATCAAATCTGGCAAACTGCAGCACTCTGTGAGCCTCCAATGATTTAAATAGTGATTTAAATAGTGAGTTCCCATGGTGCTCTGTTTCCTCTCAGAGCACAACAGGCTGGTGGAGGAGAGAGAGCCAGAGGAAAGGATTACTGAGAAACTGAATCACAAAAAGCCTGACCTGAGTGGAAGGAGCTGAGGTGGCTTCATGCTGAAAGCAAAGTGTTGGGGGTTTGCATGTCAAACAGTTTCCCTTCTGTGTGCTCACTGAAGGTGTTTGTGTTCACCACAAGAGATGGCAAAAGTACACAATCCTGTACTCAAGTAGAAGTACACACATCCTGTACTCAAGTAGAAGTACACACATCCTGTACTCAAGTAGAAGTACACACATCCTGTACTCAAGTAGAAGTACACACACCTGTACTCAAGTAGAAGTACACACATCCTTTACTCAAGTAGAAGTACACACATCCTTTACTCAAGTAGAAGTACATACATCCTTTACTCAAGTAGAAGTACACACATCCTTTACTCAAGTAGAAGTACACACATCCTTTACTCAAGAAGAAGTACACACATCCTGTACTCAAGTAGAAGTACACACATCCTGTACTCAAGTAGTAGAAGTACACACATCCTTTACTCAAGTAGAAGTACACACATCCTTTACTCAAGTAGAAGTACACACATCCTGTACTCAAGTAGAAGTACACACATCCTGTACTCAAGTAGAAGTACACACATCCTTTACTCAAGTAGAAGTAACACATCCTTTACTCAAGTAGAAGTACATACATCCTTTACTCAAGTAGAAGTACACACATCCTTTACTCAAGTAGAAGTACACACATCCTGTACTCAAGTAGAAGTACACACATCCTGTACTCAAGTAGAAGTACACAATCCTTTACTCAAGTAGAAGTACACACATCCTTTACTCAAGTAGAAGTACATACATCCTTTACTCAAGTAGAAGTACACACATCCTTTACTCAAGTAGAAGTACACACATCATTTACTCAAGTAGAAGTACACACATCCTTTACTCAAGTAGAAGTACACACATCCTGTACTCAAGTAGAAGTACACACATCCTGTACTCAAGTAGAAGTACACACATCCTTTACTCAAGTAGAAGTACACACATCCTGTACTCAAGTAGAAGTACACACATCCTTTACTCAAGTAGAAGTACATACATCCTTTACTCAAGTAGAAGTACACACATCCTTTACTCAAGTAGAAGTACACACATCCTTTACTCAAGAAGAAGTACACACATCCTGTACTCAAGTAGAAGTACACACTCCTGTACTCAAGTAGAAGTACACATCCTTTACTCAAGTAGAAGTACACACATCCTTTACTCAAGTAGAAGTACACACATCCTGTACTCAAGTAGAAGTACACACATCCTGTACTCAAGTAGAAGTAACACACCCTTTACTCAAGTAGAAGTACACACATCCTTTACTCAAGTAGAAGTACATACATCCTTTACTCAGTAGAAGTACACAATCCTTTACTCAAGTAGAAGTACACACATCCTGTACTCAAGTAGAAGTACACAACATCCTGTACTCAAGTAGAAGTACACACATCCTTTACTCAAGTAGAAGTACACACATCCTTTACTCAAGTAGAAGTACATACATCCTTACTCAAGTAGAAGTACACACATCCTTTACTCAAGTAGAAGTACACACATCCTTTACTCAAGTAGAAGTACACACATCCTTTACTCAAGTAGAAGTACATACATCCTTTACTCAAGTAGAAGTACACACATCCTTTACTCAAGTAGAAGTACACACATCCTGTACTCAAGTAGAAGTACACACATCCTGTACTCAAGTAGAAGTACACACATCTTTACTCAAGTAGAAGTACACACATCCTTTACTCAAGTAGAAGTACACACATTTACTCAAGTAGAAGTACACATCCTTTACTCAAGTAGAAGTACACACATCCTTTACTCAAGTGGAAGTACAGATACTCGTGTTTAAAAATACTCTGGTGAAAGTAGAAGTACTGACTAAACTTCTTTACTCAAGTCAAAGTAAAGAGGCTTTGAAATGTACTTCAGTAAAAAGTACCCATAACTAGCAGCTGTTTTAAAGGTACCTGACCTCCCTTTATATTAATAGAACAATAATGTCATTGTTAGCTAATGAATGTTTCCATGCTGAACAACGGCAACATGACAACGTTTTCATTGGTCCTTCTTCTTTAGAGAAGACCAGGAAATGATGGATACACGGATCGTGTTCAAATCAATAGGCACGCAATGACTCTAAATAATAATGATCACGCCACCAAACACACATTCAGACTAAAGGAACCAGCCTGTTTGGAACATGGAAGAAGTAGAAAGTACAGGTATTTGGGTTCAACATGGAAGAAGTAGAAAGTACAGGTATTTGGGTTCAACATGTAAGAAGTAGAAAGTACAGGTATTTGGGTTCAACATGTAAGAAGTAGAAAGTACAGGTATTTGGGTTCAACATGTAAGAAGTAGAAAGTACAGGTATTTGGGTTCAACATGTAAGAAGTAGAAAGTACAGGTATTTGGGTTCAACATGTAAGAAGTAGAAAGTACAGGTATTTGGGTTCAACATGTAAGAAGTAGAAAGTAGGCAGGTATTTGGGTTCAACATGTAAGAAGTAGAAAGTACAGGTATTTGGGTTCAACATGTAAGAAGTAGAAAGTACAGGTATTTGGGTTCAACATGTAAGAAGTAGAAAGTACAGGTATTTGGGTTCAACATGTAAGAAGTAGAAAGTACAGGTATTTGGGTTCAACATGTAAGAAGTAGAAAGTACAGGTATTTGGGTTCAACATGTAAGAAGTAGAAAGTACAGGTATTTGGGTTCAACATGTAAGAAGTAGAAAGTACAGGTATTTGGTTCAACATGTAAGAAGTAGAAAGTACAGGTATTTGGGTTCAACATGTAAGAAGTAGAAAGTACAGGTATTTGGTTCAACATGTAAGAAGTAGAAAGTACAGGTATTTGGGTTCAACATGTAAGAAGTAGAAAGTACAGGTATTTGGGTTCAACATGTAAGAAGTAGAAAGTACAGGTATTTGGTTCAACATGTAAGAAGTAGAAAGTACAGGTATTTGGGTTCAACATGTAAGAAGTAGAAAGTACAGGTATTTGGGTTCAACATGTAAGAAGTAGAAAGTACAGGTATTTGGGTTCAACATGTAAGAAGTAGAAAGTACAGGTATTTGGTTCAACATGTAAGAAGTAGAAAGTACAGGTATTTGGGTTCAACATGTAAGAAGTAGAAAGTACAGGTATTTGGGTTCAACATGTAAGAAGTAGAAAGTACAGGTATTTGGGTTCAACATGTAAGAAGTAGAAAGTACAGGTATTTGGGTTCAACATGTAAGAAGTAGAAAGTACAGGTATTTGGGTTCAACATGTAAGAAGTAGAAAGTACAGGTATTTGTTCAACATGTAAGAAGTCAAAGTAAAAAGTCTTCAGAAAAATAAGTAGTGGAGTAAAGTACTGATACCAGAAACATGTACTTAAGTACAGTAACAAAGTATTTGTACTCCAATACTTCCCACCT
The DNA here is from genome assembly GCA_011823955.1 of Dissostichus mawsoni. Taxonomy (NCBI): domain Eukaryota; kingdom Metazoa; phylum Chordata; class Actinopteri; order Perciformes; family Nototheniidae; genus Dissostichus; species Dissostichus mawsoni. Next base: position 35,701,485 of record JAAKFY010000018.1, read on the forward strand.
CTGATAGCCACAAGATATCAAACTGGAGCTGAAGGTGCTAAATGCTTAGTCTGAAGGTCACTGAAGAGGAAATCTGCTAAAATATCAGAATCTGCAGCAAACTGAGGAAGAAACAGAAAAAGGGGATTTCAGAATCAAGATAATGA
>JAAKFY010000018.1:35706630-35726932 GCA_011823955.1 Dissostichus mawsoni
TACATTTTGAACCCAAATACCTGTACTTTCTACTTCTTACATGTTGAACCCAAATACCTGTACTTTCTACTTCTTCCATGTTGAACCCAAATACCTGTACTTTCTACTTCTTACATGTTGAACACAAAACCTGTACTTTCTACTTCTTACATGTTGAACACAAATACCTGTACTTTCTACTTCTTACATGTTGAACCCAAATACCTGTACTTTCTACTTCTTACATGTTGAACCCAAATACCTGTACTTTCTACTTCTTACATGTTGAACCCAAATACCTGTACTTTCTACTTCTTCCATGTTCCAAACAGGCTGGTTCCTTTAGTCTGAATGTGTGTTTGGTGGCGTGATCATTATTATTTAGAGTCATTGCGTGCCTATTGATTGAACACGATCCGTGTATCCATCATTTCCTGGTCTTCTCTAAAGAAGAGGGACCAATGAAAACGTTGTCATGTTGCCGTTGTTCAGCATGGAAACATTCATTAGCTAACAATGACATTATTGTTCTATTAATATAAAGGGAGGTCAGGTACTCTTTAAAACAGCTGCTAGTTATGGGTACTTTTTACTGAAGTACATTTCAAAGCCTCTTTACTTTTACTTGAGTAAAGAAGTTTAGTCAGTACTTCTACTTTTACCAGAGTATTTATAAACACGAGTATCTGTGTACTTCTACTTGAGTAAAGGATGTGTGTACTTCTACTTGAGTAAAGGATGTGTGCTTCTACTTGAGTAAAGGATGTGTGTACTTCTACTTGAGTAAAGGATGTGTGTACTTCTACTTGAGTAAGGATGTGTGTACTTCTACTTGAGTAAAGGATGTGTGTACTTCTACTTGAGTAAAGGATGTGTGTACTTCTACTTGAGTAAGGATGTGTGTACTTCTACTTGAGTAAAGGATGTGTGTACTTCTACTTGAGTAAAGGATGTGTGTACTTCTACTTGAGTAAAGTGTGTACTTCTACTTGAGTAAAGGATGTGTGTACTTCTACTTGAGTAAAGGATGTGTGTACTTCTACTTGAGTAAAGGATGTGTGTACTTCTACTTGAGTAAAGGATGTGTGTACTTCTACTTGAGTAAAGGATGTGTGTACTTCTACTTGAGTAAGGATGTGTGTACTTCTACTTGAGTAAAGGATGTGTGTACTTCTACTTGAGTACAGGATGTGTGTACTTCTACTTGAGTAAGGATGTGTGTACTTCTACTTGAGTAAAGGATGTGTGTACTTCTACTTGAGTACAGGATGTGTGTACTTCTACTTGAGTAAAGGATGTGTGTACTCTTGCCCTCTCTGGTCCTCTCACCATTAAGCAAAGCTCTGTTTGCCTTAAGAGTCGTTGTTAAAGAGCAGAAACATGCACTGTGTGTTTGTTTTAGCATCGTGGCTGATCACTTCTTCTTCTTCTGTCTTCTCATTAAAGAAGCGTGCAGGCTAATCACTGAAGGCCTTTTCTGTTTGAGGGAAGCGCTCTTCCATCAGACTCATTTACCGCCACTCGTTTCATGCAAATGGATTTAAGACTCGGGGCTTTAATCTTCGTGTGAGCAGCGAACTGAGACGTTTATCAGAGGGAGTTAGTGAGGATCATCAGGAACTAAAACACTGTGGAAGGTGTGAAGAGGTGAAGAAGTACTCAGATCTGTACTTGAGTAAAAGTAGAAGTACTCAGATCTTGTACTTGAGTAAAAGTAGAAGTGAGTGTAGGAATACTCTGTTTCAGTAAAAGTCCTGCATTCAAAATGTTCCTCAAGTAAAAGTAGAAAAGTATTCTCATCAAATATAGTGAAAGTAGCGACAGTGAAAGTAGTGATTGTGCAGATTGGTCCATTTCAGAATAATATATATGATATGTTTTATAATGATTGATCATGAAAGTGTTCTCAAAGCTGGTAAAGGTGCAGCTAGTTTGAATGTCTTTGTATACTGCAGGGTAGCTTGTGGATTTACTCCAGGTGGACTAAAGTCTGATTCACACTTGGTTATATTTCACATCATTCATCCACATCTGTGAAGTAACTAAAGGGATTAAATACATGTAGTGTACTTTTTTTTTGTATTCCTGGCACTTACAGAGGCAAAGAGATTTTTCCTTCAAGGAATCAGGGTAACACAAAGTGAGTAATTGAGGTGAAGTATTTCTCTAAATGAAATTCCTGCGGTTTTCTTTTCTCCGTGCTGAAAGACTCCAAGCGAACACCTGTTGAGTCTCTGATAAAGAAACCATTATTTTTTGTGTGAGGTCGTTCTTTGAAAGTAAATGTCGCACTTTAAGTGATTTATTTCTCCATGCTGTCATGTAACTACATTTGGACCACTTTTCTTCTGCGGAAAGCCTCAGACATGCAGGCAGGAGCAGTTTGAAACTCATCAAGACTTTTGAGGCAAGATTTCATGGTAACAGTAACTCATATATAAACCATCAATATGTGGGTCAAGTGTTCCGTCATCCAATGCATGTGATCCAGTCTTCATGCTGTCAGATCAATTATAATTTGGACCCACTTTCTCCTGCAGACAGGGCCTCAACATGCAGGCAGAAGCAGAGGTAAGATTTCATGGCTATAGAAGGCCACTATATTATGTGTGTTAAGGATTTCTACATCTAAACTACATCTGGACCACTTTCCTCCTGCAGAGAGCCTTGAACATGTTAGTCAAGACTTTTCTCTGTTCTCAGGAATGATTTCATGGTGTTATGAGGCGACTAACTGATGTACCAACCATCAATATGTGACTGTAAGCATCCTTCATCAAATGCATGTGATTTAGTCTCCATGCATGTCATCTGAATTACATTTGGAGCCCTTACTCCTGCAGACAGGGCCTCCAACATGCAGGCAGGAGCAGTTTTTTAAAACTCTTTCATGGCTATAGAGGCGTGCAATGATATATAAACCATTTATTATGGGTGAAGAATTCCTTCATCTAAATGACCCTTTCTCCTGCAGAGAGAGCCTTGAACATGTTAGTCCAGACTTTTTCTCTGTTCTCAGGCATGATTTCATGGTGATATGAGGTGAGTAAGTGATGTACCAACCCATCAATATGTGACTGTAAGTATTCCTTCATCAAATGCATGTGATTTATCCTTCAGGCTGTCTTCTAAATGACACTTTCCTCGTGCAGAGAGAGCCTCCAACATGCGTTAGTCTCGTCAGATAACAAATCAGACTCTGAGTGGGGAGAGAAGCTGCGAGCCTGTGAGCAACACACCAAATGTCCCTTTTACCAAATCTCACTTTTACCGAAACCCCGGACACAAGCGTCAATTATCAATCATCCATCTTACCGTACAGGATGGTCACCATGGAGACCGGCATGACCAGTATTCCCAGCAGCATGTCAGCGACGGCCGAGACATCAGGAAGTAGTTGGTGGCGTTTTGCAGCTTTTTCTCCAGCGAAACAGCCAGAATCACCAGAATGTTCCCCATCACCGTGAGGGCGATGACAACTAAAATCAGCAACGCCGCCCAGTTCTTCTCCGCCATGCCGTGACACCGAGAAGAGGCGAAGATACGGACGCCATCTTCCCGTAAAGCCCCTCGAAGTTAGTCCAGTTCCCCATTTGCACGTCAAGGATGGCGTCTTTCCCACCAAGACATCCAGAGTTCGTCACGTTCTTCACGCTTTCCTGGAATCCACGTGGAGACCAGGTGTTTGACTCCAGAGAGGAGACGGTTTCTCGAGATAAAGTCTGACAGGTTTCCTCCGCCACGCAGGTTCATGGCGAGGGATTTGAGACGGAAACGCTACTCATTCAGCCTCCAGAAAATCTTCAGTTTTTGCAAAATAAACCTCGGTAAGTTGCGAGAGGGTCAGGAGCTGAAAGATGTTACGACATCATCTGAGACGGAAAACGCTACTCATTCAGATCCATAAAATCCACAGTTTTTTTCAAATAGACCTTGCTGAATGATGTGTTGACTTTGATCCTTTCGCCTCTATCTACTTGTCTTTCATCCTTTCTTTATAACTAATGCTGTTGATGTGTTGTGATTTTAAAAGGTGTCTATTATCATCTGGCTGAGGACAACAGCTGGAAAGTCTCGTCATTTGAAACTCACCAAAACAAATCCTTGGTTCACTATTCCTTCAGCTTCATAAAAGCTTCAGTTTTTAATAAATAACCTCGGTAAGTTGCTGAGAGAGGATCAGGAGCTGAATGATGTCACGACATTAACTCCGACAGGTTCATGGCGTGGGATTTGGATGAAAACGCTTCTGATTCAGCTCAATGAAATCTTCAGTTTTTGCAAAATAAACCTTCTGAATGATGTGTTGACTCCTCCGATTTGAAGCAGAAAACACCTCAGGACTGTCGCCTGGAAAATGGGTCAGAGTGGAGAGGTAAGAGGAAAGTCTCGTCATCATTTGCGGTTTTTAAAACTCTCCAAAACAAATCCTCGCTTCACTATTCCTTCAGCTCCATAAAAGCTTCAGTTTTTCTAAATAAACCTCTGTAAGTTGCTGAGTCGTCTTCAGAGAGGATCAGGAGCTGAATGATGTCACGACTTTAACTCCGACAGGTTCATGGCGTGGGATTTGAGACCAGAACGCCTCAGGAAAACGGGTCGGAAAGGAGGAAGAAAGAGGAAAGTCTCGTCATCATTTACTCGCCTTATATTGTGGAGAATCTCCCCAAAAAATCCTTGGTTCACTATTCCTTCAGCTCCAGATGTCACCAGTTTTTAAAGCTCTTGGGATATTTCCACGTCTGTATCCTAAAAGACAGCAAAGTCTCCTGGTCCTTATATAAGAAGAGCTTTCTTTTTGGTGGATTTTTTAGGTTTTCCAGAGTTTCGGATCAGATCAGGACTCCTGAGAGACGACAGGTTTCCAGATGAAATCCGACAGGTTCATGGCGTTGGATTTGAGACGGGAACGCCTCAGGAACGCTGCCTGGAAAATGGGTCAGAGTGGAGGGAGGAAGAAGAAAGCCTCGTCATCATTTACTCTCTTTTATCCCCTCAGGTGAAGCCGTAAACATCACACCGCCTATCACTCCTCGGGTAATTGTTTTTGACTCCGTCAGCCTTGCATCGTGTGACGGAGGATCAACAGATGAGAACAGAAATATAACTGTATTTGCCTGTAAAACTGTGACAGCGTACCAACAGATCCAGTTTGGTTTCGCTCGAAAAAGCAAATGTTTGGAGTGATCTTGACTCACATGTTTTCAGTGCCTCTCATCTTCTGATTATAGAATCTGTTTGATGTTCTGCAGGTTTCCCATCCTTGAAGTCTGCACTCATCATAAAAACATCAGGCCCATCTGAAGTCTGCGAATCGTACAAATCTAACAATTTCATCTCCTCCACTTTCACTGCATTAGCTTCCTGAAAGGTTCATGTATGTGTCGTGGATGTATTAAGTATACCTGTGCAGAACACTCCATAGCTGTGTGTGTGTGTGTGTGTGTGTGTGTGTGTGTGTGTGTGTGTGTGTGTGTGTGTGTGTGTGTGTGTGTGGTGTGTGTGTGTGTGTGTGTGTGTGTGTGTGTGTGTGTGTGTGTGTGTGTGTGTGGTGTGTGTGTGTGTGTGTGTGGGTGGTTGTGGGTGTGTGTGTGTGGTGTGTGTGGTGTGTGTGTTCACCAGTGTGTGTGCAAATCCTCGGGTGTCCTTGTTGTCTCGTCCCTGCACCTGTGAGAGTGCGTTGGCAGATTGATGATGAACATGATGATATTTGACGTATTTGTGTGTGTGGGTGTGTGTGTGTGTGTGTGTGTGTGTGTGTGGTGTGTGTGTGTGTGTGTGTGTGTGTGTGTGTGTGTGTGTGTGTGTGTGTGTGTGTGTGTTACCCTAAAACTAACTTTCTCCCCTCTCTTCACACACACTCACTGTTCCGATAAGAAACTCCTAAAGATCCTAGATTGTGTCAACACTCCTGAGATGTTCAATATCTCCCTTCTCCTTGAATGATCCCTCCATGGGAAAATGTCAGCAACTCTCCAAAAAAAAAAAAAAATCTTTAGTTCAGTATTCCTTCTGCTCCATAAATTCTTCTTTTTAAAAATAAAGCTCTTGGGATATTTCCACATCTGTGTCGTTAAAAGACAGCAAACAAAGAGAGGAATAAGTCTCCTGTTTTAGCTTTTTTTAGGTGTATTTGAGGTTTCCAGAGAGCGTGGGGAAGTTGCTGATCCGTCTTCAGAGAGGATCAGGAGCTGAATGATTTCTGCTGCCTCCCTCCTCACATGCTGCCTCCCTCTCTCCCCCCTCTGGTATCTTATTGGCTCTCTCTCTTTCTCTCTCTTTCTCCCTCTTTCTCCCTCACACTCATTGCATCCGGTTTTTCTCTGATTCTGTACTCGACTGCACTCCCTTTATCTCCCCCGTGCCTCTGAAGTCCATTTCAATTTAGTAGTAGTGCACATTTTATCTACATTTTTAAATTCTGCAGAAGAAAAAGCTAATGAATTAAAGGGCTCAAACTAATGTAAATGTGCCAGATGTAGCCATGGAGGTTCATTTGCATCGGCAGTCCCTGGAGGTTAATGCCACTACAATCACAAAAACACAATTCATTCACAACTCACAGCACATAGAAAGCACATCTGATACACAAACACATTATCACACAACAGAGGATAAAAGCTCATGTGCACAGACAATATGAAAAACAATGTTGTGTCTGTCCACATTTAGCTCAGACTTTGACTGATTTCCTAAAAAGGAGCTGTTGATACTGTAATGTTTACCACCTCGTTGCTGCTCTGTTGTCGTGACGTTACGTCTGTGAATCAGAGATACAGGGTTTCATGAGTTCATGTAAGGTTGTGTGCACCAATCAATCCTATCAATTAAACACAGACTTTTATCCCAGGTCAAATAAAGGGTCCTTTTGTTTCAGTGACCGTATGCCAACGTTTGTTTCCGTGTATCTTTTTCATTTAATCTTAATTTTATAATAACTTGTATTAAATAACATGGCACAAAGAACACACATGTTGTACATCAATGGGGCTACAGTTACACATGTTAAACAGTCAAAAACAACCACTGATCTGCTTCCATTGTTACTATCGTACATCAATTGTAAAGCTATACATAGTCGGCCTTCACTTGAAGGCGTTCAATATTTATAGCACATTCAAAACCGAAACAGACCAGTGAGTTACAGTGATGTTTAAACCGACAGAAAACAGTCAATAATAATATTAGTCACAATAATGAAACAATACAAAGACAAACAAATAAATAAAAGAAGAAGGGGGGGTTTCCGCGTGTCTTTTCCGATCCTTTTGAACGCCTCTTTGTTACGAACGAAGGGAGCCGAGTCGCAAACGAAAACCAATCTTTTTATTTTCGAGCCCAAAAATATAATTCCCTGACTTTCTGCACCTTCCTAGGAACCTTTGACTACACCAGAACGTTGTTAAGAACCACAAACTGTTGGATTTAACCATTTCATTTCAAAAGTATTTATTTCGTTAACCTGGAGACTGTTTAATCGGTTGCTCCTATAAGCTGTGCTATGGAAATGTACGCAGCTCACCATGTGACCTCACCTTTATAGTGGTCTGTAATAGTATCTTTAACCGTAATGAAGTCAAAGCCAACTTTACTATCAATTTCAATTAAAAAAAATTGCATTAAATGGTTGTCCGGTAGACTAGACTTCTAAACGGATGAATACATGACAATGAATGCGTTGCTTCTTCATCTAATGGTGAGTCTTCCAGCGTTAGTCCGAGTCATTGTGTAACAGGTCAAGATAATATTGATAAGTGGCGACCCCCTGCGGTCCATTGAGGATAAAAGACTACAATTGCAATCTTTCAGAAGGATCAAATATGGGCAATTTGTGGTGAAGACACCAAAGAGAAAACATTCCTGATTCTTAAACCGTCGTCATCTGAGAAACAGAACGACAGTCTGAGTTGTCTCGTCATTTTATTGGGGTCTTGCCTGTTTTCTTTTGATTTGTTGTTACTCTTGTAAAGGCCTATTGTCTTTGTTGAAAGTGCGTGGAAACAATATTCATTTGATTCTGATTTACCACTCGAGAAACAAACCATCATCTTGTGGAAGTGTCCGTGTCGAAAGGCGTCTAGAAAACAGCAAACTGTCTGATATTGAATTTGTTTAATTTCCTGTCGCTGCTGACATTTCCCTTTCCTTTCTTTCCCTCCAGGTGGATCCCAAGCTGTTTAACAGCACAACATCAATGGAAAACACGTCATCACACAGAAGTGGGAGAATCACCATGAAGTCGATAAAACATTTCCCCTCTTTCTCATTTTCCTTTCCTGACGCACTCTCACATAATGTCTTCTTTTTTATGATTATGTATTTCCTGTGTTATCAAAGAAAAGAACATTGGAGATAATAACAAAGCACACATTTAGAAATATGATCTCAGTTTCTTTCACATTCTGTACCAACACTGTTCATGTTTACTGAAACAAACCTCAATATTCTTCAGTGTTTTTCTCAGTTCATGTTTCACTTCATCCCTTCAATCATCCCTTCTTCCTTCATCCCTTTATCCCACTCTCCCTTCATCCTTTGTCCTTACATCCCTTCACTCTTTAGATCCCTTCATCCCTTCACTCTTTAGATCATCCCTTCACTCTTTAGATCCCTTCATCCCTTCACTCTTTAGATCCCTTCATCCCTTCACTCTATAGATCCCTTCATCCCTTCACTCTATAGATCCCTTCATCCCTTCACTCTATAGATCCCTTCATCCCTTCACTCTTTAGATCTCCTTCAGATCCCTTCACTCTTTAGATCCCTTCCTCCCTTTAACCCTCCATCCTTCCTCCATCCCTTCATCCCTTTGACTCCTCATCCCTCCCTTTGACTCCTCATCCCTCCCTTTGACTCCTCATCCCTCCCTTTGACTCCTCATCCCTCCCTTTGACTCCTCATCCAGCTGATTCTACAGAGGGAGTTCACTCAGTCACAGAGTTCATGTTTTGGTTGGTTTGGTTTTTGTCCTGAGTCTCTCTCCTCAGTCAGGAGGGTAATTCTGTCTCCCTTTCTCCCCCGTTGAGTCTCAAAGTGTCTCTCAGACTTTTCATCATTTACTGCCTCTCTCCCTCTCTCTATCTCTCTCTCCCCCTCTCTCTCTCTCTCTGCTCGCTCTCTCTCTCTCTCTCTCTCTCTCTCTCTCTATCTCTCTCCGTTTCCATTTATGTTCTCTGATTTGTTTCCTGGCCGTTGTGTTTTGCAGGGACAGCAGGAATCACACCATTAAAGAGCCTCCGAGGAAAAAAAAAAGATACAGATGGAATCGAACAGCCGAGGTTTGGGCCAAGTGTGTGTGTGTGTGTGTGTGTGTGTGTGTGTGTGTGTGTGTGCGTGCATGCGTGCGTGTGTGTGTGTGTGTGTGTATGTATGTGTGGGTGTGTGTCTCTGCAGTTCAGAGACAAATTGCTCCTCTCTTTATCTGCTTGATGCTGAAACGTTTATCAGTCTGTCCATCTATCGCTGCATTATCTGCTTCCATTGTCATTCTGCTCCCTTCTGCAGGTCAGTGTGTGTGTGTGTGTGTGTGTGTGTGTGTGTGTGTGTGTGTGTGTGTGTGGTGTGTGTTTGTGTGTGTGTTTGTGTGTGTGTGTGTGTGGTGTGTGTGTGTGTGTGTGTGTGTGTGTGTGTGTGTGTGTGTGTGTGTGTGTGTGTTGTGTGGTGTGTGTGTGTGCCGAATCAGCATCTGTTTAAAAGTTATAATCAATATTACGATGTGATGATCATGTTTTCTCTTCTGTCTGTCTGCACTGTTGATCGCTCTCTTCATACAAACACATTCAAGTTATTAAAAACACTACGTATCACAAACTGGGAACGACACAATCTGAATCTGAGTGATGAGTGCAGCGTTAAATACAACCTCAATCAATACAGAGGACTCTGGAGGATTTATATTGTTCTGTAAGTTAATTATTATTATTTGTTATGTTCTATAATTTTTAAATATTTCTGTTATTTAATGTTTTTTTTTATATATTTTATATTTTTTCTTTACTTATAATTTTTTTTCATTCCTCTGTTTGATACATTTTATTTTATTTTTGGTTTTGTTTAATTTAATTTAAATGTTTTATTTACTTTCTATTTTTTCTTTCCTTTTTTGATATCATTTATTTATTTTTTGGTTTTGTCATTTTTTCTGGTACGTTTTTAAACATTTTATTTATGTGTTGTATTTTTGTTACGTTCTATAATTTAGTTTTCTAGTTTATTTTAATAAAATGTTTTATATTGTAGTGTCTTAGACGAGGCATACTTAATTCAACATTTAAAAAAGTATCCCTTCAACCTAAATTATACATATTTATTGTTTACTTGTATAATTGACCGTCTCCAGAATAATTATCTTTATTTCTCATCTTCTTTATGAACATATTCATCTTTTTGTTCAGATGCATATTTGTGCTAATTATGTTACTTACGTCATTTCCTGCAGCGCGAAGTCTCAGCCAATTAAAGCTGTCAATCAAACGATGACAGCACATTTGCATCAGTAACGGGCAAACACACACACACACTCTCACACACACACACAGTCTCACACACACACACACACACACACACACCCACGCACGCACGCATGCACACTCACAGTCTCACACCCACACTCAAAGTCTCACACAGTCTCACACACACACACACACTCACAGTCTCACATACACACACACACAGTCTCACACACACACACACCCCCCCCACACACACACACTCACACACACAACACACACACACACACACACACACTCACACACAGTCTCACCACACACACAGTCTCACACACAGTCTCACACACCCCCCCACCCCCCACACACACTCACATCACACACACTACACACACAGTCTCACACACACACACACACACCCACGCACACACACACACACACACACACACAGTCTCACACAGTCTCACACACACACACACACCCACGCACACACACACACACACCACACACACACACACACACACAAACACACACACACACAGTCTCACACACACACACACACCCACGCACACACACACACACACACACACTACACACAGTCTCACACACACACACACACACACACACCACACACACACACACACACATTTCGGCAGTGTGTCCACAAAGTATGTGTTCGCAAACGTTTACTCAAATCTGGTTGAGGTTTGAACAGCTTCAGAACAACATTTTTATTTTATTTGCACTGTTTTTATTAGTTATGCAGTTATATATATTATATATTTGTTATGTCAGTGCATTGAGTTTCCTTCTCTGCTGAATGGCTGCAGTGTTTCTGTTTAAACACTTGATAAAGTTGATTAATGAGTTCTCGTAAACGCTGCAGAGTGAACGCCAGAGAGAAAAGTATTCAAGCTAAACGCCGACTCAACCAACAACTTATTCATGAACTGCATGTGTGTGTGTGTGTGTGTGTGTGTGTGTGTGTGCGTGTGGTGTGTGTGTGTGTGTGTGTGTGTGTGTGTGTGTGTGTGTGTGTGTGTGTGTGTGTGTGTGTGTGTGTGTGTGTGTTGTGGTATTCATAAGCTGCCTCAAACACACCCTAGTTTTTTCTGCCAAGTCATAAAGTAAAGAATTGGTACAAACAATGTAAAAATAACTTTTATACTGATGGCTTTTTAAATGAAGCCACTGGGCAGCCGTCTCTGACTCCTGCAGAGGAACACTTATACTACTTTCAGTCAAATGTGAGAACATTAATAATAACCCTCAAAATAAGAATCATCAGGACAGCTCTGTGTTCAAATAAGTTAGAGAGGCTCTGTTCTGCCTCCTCTCCTGTAGTTTTTGTGTAAATGCTGCTTTTTTTCTAAACCTTACTCAAATGTTTCACAAAATTAAGCATACAAGGCTGGTATAAAATGTATTTTTGGTTCAGAAAACATTTCAATTCAATGTATGTCAACTTTTTGGGCTAATTAAACATATTTTAAGGTAAAATAAATCTCAGAGCTTTAATCAAAGACGCAATATACGTCAGATATTTGTAAATGTAATATAACAGATTTAGTTAATTAGCTTGTATGCTTTATTGTTACCCACACTATGTACACACACACACACACACCACCACACACACACACCACACACACACACACACACACACACACACGTTTACTCTGTGACTCAGAGAATAAATCCTGTGTCTCTGATGAGTCAACATCTCAGAATGAATCATGAGTTTGATTTTAAGATGTATTTGTCTTCCCTTCCTGTCTTCCTTCAGATCTCATTCTGCTCTCTGTGTGTCTCCAGCTGAGGAAATATTTGAGTTTTGACCAGTTAGCATTAGGGGTTTTCAACTGACTGAAAAATAAATAATTAAAGTATTCTCCCTCTGATAACTTGACCCTTTCAAATGTACATTATTGCCTTTTTTAGAACAAAAGGGAAACATCATGTAAACGTTGTGAAAAAGTATTCCTTGTTTGCCTTGTTTGTTTTGTCACGAGAGGTGCCTTTAAATAAAATGTATTAGTGAAACATATTTTCTTCATTAGGTCTGAATAAAAAATAAAAAGTAAAGTGAAACTTATTGTTATTGTTAATACAGTTGTATTTATTATAAACTTGTTCGGCCGCAAGGCAATAGGCGCTTTCACACCGGAGTACTTTCCCCCGAACTAGGCCGATAGGGGGGGGAGATTTGGTTTTCACACCCAGATAGTCCCTGCTAGAGGGGGTACTTTCCTGGGGAGGAAATGGTTCATGGGTGTGTCGGCCACACTAACCATTTCTGATTGGGGGCGAATGGCAAACCACGCCCCGTAAAACTCCGTAAAGTTTTGTGAGCCGAAGCAGAAGAAGAAGAAGTGACGCCAGCGGCTTCATTTGCCTAATCCTCCCTCAGGGACTGTGAACGCGATCTACTAGGACAGTTCCAGGGACTAAAGAGTTCGGGGGGAACAAGTAGCGGCGAAGTACTTGGTGTGAAAGCGGATATTGTGGGACAGCATTGTCTCCTTCCTTCCCTAAAGGAAGGTTCAGTCTTTCCTAAAGGAGGTTATAAAGGAAGTATTGAAGCTCCTTTCCTATCATCTAATAATGGGTGTCCAAACTTTTTTCACCGAGGGCCACATACAGAAAAATTCGAAGGGCTGGGCCACTCACCAGACGTTTATTGCCTCATAAGTGCCTCATGGAGGCGTGTGGCTCAGTGGGTAGTGGCTGGACTTCGAATCAGGGGATAGCAGGTTCAAACCCCACTGCAGTCAGCATGTCGTTGTGTCCCTGAGACACTTCACCCCAAAGTGCTCCTGTGGGGATTGTCCACAGTATTGAGTATGTAAGTCGCTTTGGATAAAAGCGTCTAACAAGTGACATGTAATGTAATGTAATGTAATGAAATGAGTTCAGTTATAAATTAGCAAAATCAATCAAATGTAGTAATTATGCTTGACTTGAATATGAGGGTTTCATTTATTTTGTTGGCAGCTCATTCCTTAGAAAGAAGCTTCAGATTGCTGATAATAAGAGGAAAAGGAAGCGTGTATTTCAAGGTTGTTATGTAAATAGGTTATTGGCTTTGTTCTTATCAACTAAGATTTGTTAGGAAATGTTTTCAGCTTTAATTGAAAGTGGGCGTATTGACACATGAATACTGTGTATATATGTTTACATGTATATTTAAGAAGTACACTACAAGACAAGCACTATTTTCGTTTGAGGGCCATACTGCATTGTACTTTTTGAATTAGCTGAGGGCCGATTGAGAATGGTCCGCGGGCCGTAGTTTGGAACCACTGATCTAGAGAACCAGCTGTTATCATGGCGGCCACTCAGGTGTTCTTGGTAGGAACCTTCCTAAACTAACCTGACAATTCCAAAGCAACCATAGAGTCGGTAGGACGAAGTTTATTTCCATCAGGAAATGAATCCTCTTCCTCATTAAACATGATCTGGTTCCTCCACCATCAGGTCTCACATCACTTCTCTATCACTTTGAATGTAATTAAAGCAGAATGAAGCACATGTAGTGTGAGTCAGGGAAGGGAACTCTCCAACGGTTTCATTCTGAGAGCGAAGCCAGACCTCAGCTCCTCCATTAATCTCCTCCAGGCTCCATCGCTACGCCTCTGTGGGTTTATTGGCGGTAGTATAGTAATTAGGCAGCGTAATGAAAGGGTCTCTGTGTTACATTACTACAGCTACTAAATGAGAAAATAAATTAGTAATCAATGAGAAAACAAAGTCTTGGAGTTAAAAATAGAAAGGTCAGCATTTATCTTCCAGAAACAGACATGGAGATTATAAGGATTTCAGCTTTTACTTCTTTTAGTTTATTTTGAATGTGATTTTCACAGAGGCCGAAACGATGCAGATAGTTTTCAGCAAATCTGGATCAGCTGCGTCGTTTTTAGAGATTTGGGTACGGAGGAAAAGAGAGAGGGTTTTATTTCCTGACACTTTGTGAGTCTCCTGACACACCGGCAGAGAGTACACACATCCTTTACTCAAGTAGAAGTACACACATCCTTTACTCAAGTAGAAGTACACACATCCTTTACTCAAGTAGAAGTACACACATCCTTTACTCAAGTAGAAGTACACACATCCTTTACTCAAGTAGAAGTACACACATCCTTTACTCAAGTAGAAGTACACACATCCTTTACTCAAGTAGAAGTACACACATCCTTTACTCAAGTAGAAGTACACACATCCTTTACTCAAGTAGAAGTACACACATCCTTTACTCAAGTAGAAGTACACACATCCTTTACTCAAGTAGAAGTACACACATCCTTTACTCAAGTAGAAGTACACACATCCTTTACTCAAGTAGAAGTACACACATCCTTTACTCAAGTAGAAGTACACACATCCTTTACTCAAGTAGAAGTACACACATCCTTTACTCAAGTAGAAGTACACACATCCTTTACTCAAGTAGAAGTACACACATCCTTTACTCAAGTAGAAGTACACACATCCTTTACTCAAGTAGAAGTACACACATCCTTTACTCAAGTAGAAGTACACACATCCTTTACTCAAGTAGAAGTACTCAACACATCCTTTACTCAAGTAGAAGTACAGATACTCGTGTTTAAAAATACTCTGGTGAAAGTAGAAGTACTGACTAAACTTCTTTACTCAAGTAAAGTAAAGAGGCTTTGAAATGTACTTCAGTAAAAAGTACCCATAACTAGCAGCTGTTTTAAAGAGTACCTGACCTCCCTTTATATTAATAGAACAATAATGTCATTGTTAGCTAATGAATGTTTCCATGCTGAACAACGGCAACATGACAACGTTTCATTGGTCCCTCTTCTTTAGAGAAGACCAGGAAATGATGGATACACGGATCGTGTTCAAATCAATAGGCACGCAATGACTCTAAATAATAATGATCACGCCACCAAACACACATTCAGACTAAAGGAACCAGCCTGTTTGGAACATGGAAGAAGTAGAAAGTACAGGTATTTGGGTTCAACATGGAAGAAGTAGAAAGTACAGGTATTTGGGTTCAACATGTAAGAAGTAGAAAGTACAGGTATTTGGTTCAACATGTAAGAAGTAGAAAGTACAGGTATTTGGGTTCAACATGGAAGAAGTAGAAAGTACAGGTATTTGGGTTCAACATGTAAGAAGTAGAAAGTACAGGTATTTGGGTTCAACATGTAAGAAGTAGAAAGTACAGGTATTTGGGTTCAACATGTAAGAAGTAGAAAGTACAGGTATTTGGGTTCAACATGTAAGAAGTAGAAAGTACAGGTATTTGGGTTCAACATGTAAGAAGTAGAAAGTACAGGTATTTGGTTCAACATGTAAGAAGTAGAAAGTACAGGTATTTGGGTTCAACATGTAAGAAGTAGAAAGTACAGGTATTTGGTTCAACATGTAAGAAGTAGAAAGTACAGGTATTTGGGTTCAACATGTAAGAAGTAGAAAGTACAGGTATTTGGGTTCAACATGTAAGAAGTAGAAAGTACAGGTATTTGGGTTCAACATGTAAGAAGTAGAAAGTACAGGTATTTGGGTTCAACATGTAAGAAGTAGAAAGTACAGGTATTTGGGTTCAACATGTAAGAAGTAGAAAGTACAGGTATTTGGGTTCAACATGTAAGAAGTAGAAAGTACAGGTATTTGGGTTCAACATGTAAGAAGTAGAAAGTACAGGTATTTGGGTTCAACATGTAAGAAGTAGAAAGTACAGGTATTTGGTTCAACATGTAAGAAGTAGAAAGTACAGGTATTTGGGTTCAACATGTAAGAAGTAGAAAGTACAGGTATTTGGGTTCAACATGTAAGAAGTAGAAAGTACAGGTATTTGGGTTCAACATGTAAGAAGTAGAAAGTACAGGTATTTGGGTTCAACATGTGAAGTAGAAAGTACAGGTATTTGGGTTCAACATGTAAGAAGTAGAAAGTACAGGTATTTGGTTCAACATGTAAGAAGTAGAAAGTACAGGTATTTGGGTTCAACATGTAAGAAGTAGAAAGTACAGGTATTTGGTTCAACATGTAAGAAGTAGAAAGTACAGGTATTTGGGTTCAACATGTAAGAAGTAGAAAGTACAGGTATTTGGTTCAACATGTAAGAAGTAGAAAGTACAGGTATTTGGTTCAACATGTAAGAAGTAGAAAGTACAGGTATTTGGGTTCAACATGTAAGAAGTAGAAAGTACAGGTATTTGGTTCAACATGTAAGAAGTAGAAAGTACAGGTATTTGGGTTCAACATGTAAGAAGTAGAAAGTACAGGTATTTGGGTTCAACATGTAAGAAGTAGAAAGTACAGGTATTTGGGTTCAACATGTAAGAAGTAGAAAGTACAGGTATTTGGGTTCAACATGTAAGAAGTAGAAAGTACAGGTATTTGGGTTCAACATGTAAGAAGTAGAAAGTACAGGTATTTGGGTTCAACATGGAAGAAGTAGAAAGTACAGGTATTTGGGTTCAACATGTAAGAAGTAGAAAGTACAGGTATTTGGGTTCAACATGTAAGAAGTAGAAAGTACAGGTATTTGGGTTCAACATGTAAGAAGTAGAAAGTACAGGTATTTGGGTTCAACATGTAAGAAGTAGAAAGTACAGGTATTTGGGTTCAACATGTAAGAAGTAGAAAGTACAGGTATTTGGTTCAACATGTAAGAAGTAGAAAGTACAGGTATTTGGGTTCAACATGTAAGAAGTAGAAAGTACAGGTATTTGGGTTCAACATGTAAGAAGTAGAAAGTACAGGTATTTGGGTTCAACATGTAAGAAGTAGAAAGTACAGGTATTTGGTTCAACATGTAAGAAGTAGAAAGTACAGGTATTTGGGTTCAACATGTAAGAAGTAGAAAGTACAGGTATTTGGGTTCAACATGTAAGAAGTAGAAAGTACAGGTATTTGGGTTCAACATGTAAGAAGTAGAAAGTACAGGTATTTGGGTTCAACATGTAAGAAGTAGAAAGTACAGGTATTTGGGTTCAACATGTAAGAAGTAGAAAGTACAGGTATTTGGGTTCAACATGTAAGAAGTAGAAAGTACAGGTATTTGGGTTCAACATGTAAGAAGTAGAAAGTACAGGTATTTGGGTTCAACATGTAAGAAGTAGAAAGTACAGGTATTTGGGTTCAACATGTAAGAAGTAGAAAGTACAGGTATTTGGGTTCAACATGTAAGAAGTAGAAAGTACAGGTATTTGGGTTCAAATGTAAGAAGTAGAAAGTACAGGTATTTGGGTTCAACATGTAAGAAGTAGAAAGTACAGGTATTTGGGTTCAACATGTAAGAAGTAGAAAGTACAGGTATTTGGGTTCAACATGTAAGAAGTAGAAAGTACAGGTATTTGGGTTCAACATGTAAGAAGTAGAAAGTACAGGTATTTGGGTTCAACATGTAAGAAGTAGAAAGTACAGGTATTTGGGTTCAACATGTAAGAAGTAGAAAGTACAGGTATTTGGGTTCAACATGTAAGAAGTAGAAAGTACAGGTATTTGTTCAACATGTAAGAAGTAGAAAGTACAGGTATTTGGGTTCAACATGTAAGAAGTAGAAAGTACAGGTATTTGGGTTCAACATGTAAGAAGTAGAAAGTACAGGTATTTGGGTTCAACATGTAAGAAGTAGAAAGTACAGGTATTTGGGTTCAACATGTAAGAAGTAGAAAGTACAGGTATTTGGGTTCAACATGTAAGAAGTAGAAAGTACAGGTATTTGGGTTCAACATGTAAGAAGTAGAAAGTACAGGTATTTGGGTTCAACATGTAAGAAGTAGAAAGTACAGGTATTTGTTCAAATGTAAGAAGTAGAAAGTACAGGTATTTGGTTCAACATGTAAGAAGTAGAAAGTACAGGTATTTGGTTCAACATGTAAGAAGTAGAAAGTACAGGTATTTGGGTTCAACATGTAAGAAGTAGAAAGTACAGGTATTTGGGTTCAACATGTAAGAAGTAGAAAGTACAGGTATTTGGGTTCAACATGTAAGAAGTAGAAAGTACAGGTATTTGGGTTCAACATGTAAGAAGTAGAAAGTACAGGTATTTGGGTTCAAATGTAAGAAGTAGAAAGTACAGGTATTTGGGTTCAACATGT
Organism: Dissostichus mawsoni; assembly: GCA_011823955.1. NCBI lineage: Eukaryota > Metazoa > Chordata > Actinopteri > Perciformes > Nototheniidae > Dissostichus > Dissostichus mawsoni. The sequence goes on from JAAKFY010000018.1 coordinate 35,725,145, forward strand.
AAGAAGTAGAAAGTACAGGTATTTGGGTTCAACATGTAAGAAGTAGAAAGTACAGGTATTTGGGTTCAACATGTAAGAAGTAGAAAGTACAGGTATTTGGTTCAACATGTAAGAAGTAGAAAGTACAGGTATTTGGGTTCAACATGTAAGAAGTAGAAAGTACAGGTATTTGGGTTCAACATGTAAGAAGTAGAAAGTACAGGTATTTGGGTTCAACATGTAAGAAGTAGAAAGTACAGGTATTTGGGTTCAACATGTAAGAAGTAGAAAGTACAGGTATTTGGTTCAACATGTAAGAAGTAGAAAGTACAGGTATTTGGGTTCAACATGTAAGAAGTAGAAAGTACAGGTATTTGGTTCAACATGTAAGAAGTAGAAAGTACAGGTATTTGGGTTCAACATGTAAGAAGTAGAAAGTACAGGTATTTGGGTTCAACATGTAAGAAGTAGAAAGTACAGGTATTTGGGTTCAACATGTAAGAAGTAGAAAGTACAGGTATTTGTTCAACATGTAAGAAGTAGAAAGTACAGGTATTTGGGTTCAACATGTAAGAAGTAGAAAGTACAGGTATTTGGTTCAACATGTAAGAAGTAGAAAGTACAGGTATTTGGTTCAACATGTAAGAAGTAGAAAGTACAGGTATTTGGGTTCAACATGTAAGAAGTAGAAAGTACAGGTATTTGTTCAACATGTAAGAAGTAGAAAGTACAGGTATTTGGTTCAACATGTAAGAAGTAGAAAGTACAGGTATTTGGTTCAACATGTAAAGTAGAAAGTACAGGTATTTGGGTTCAACATGTAAGAAGTAGAAAGTACAGGTATTTGGGTTCAACATGTAAGAAGTAGAAAGTACAGGTATTTGGGTTCAACATGTAAGAAGTAGAAAGTACAGGTATTTGGGTTCAACATGTAAGAAGTAGAAAGTACAGGTATTTGGGTTCAACATGTAAGAAGTAGAAAGTACAGGTATTTGGGTTCAACATGTAAGAAGTAGAAAGTACAGGTATTTGGGTTCAACATGTAAGAAGTAGAAAGTACAGGTATTTGGTTCAACATGTAAGAAGTAGAAAGTACAGGTATTTGGTGTTCAACATGTAAGAAGTAGAAAGTACAGGTATTTGGTTCAACATGTAAGAAGTAGAAAGTACAGGTATTTGGTTCAACATGTAAGAAGTAGAAAGTACAGGTATTTGGTTCAACATGTAAGAAGTAGAAAGTACAGGTATTTGTGTTCAACATGTAAGAAGTGAAAGTACAGGTATTTGTTCAACATGTAAGAAGTAGAAAGTACAGGTATTTGTTCAACATGTAAGAAGTAGAAAGTACAGGTATTTGGGTTCAACATGTAAGAAGTAGAAAGTACAGGTATTTGGTTCAACATGTAAGAAGTAGAAAGTACAGGTATTTGGTTCAACATGTAAGAAGTAGAAAGTACAGGTATTTGGGTTCAAATGTAAGAAGTAGAAAGTACAGGTATTTGGTTCAACATGTAAGAAGTAGAAAGTACAGGTATTTGGGTTCAACATGTAAGAAGTAGAAAGTACAGGTATTTGGGTTCAACATGTAGAAGTAGAAAGTACAGGTATTTGGTTCAACATGTAAGAAGTAGAAAGTACAGGTATTTGGTTCAAATGTAAGAAGTAGAAAGTACAGGTATTTGGGTTCAACATGTAAGAAGTAGAAAGTACAGGTATTTGGGTTCAACATGTAAGAAGTAGAAAGTACAGGTATTTGGGTTCAACATGTAAGAAGTAGAAAGTACAGGTATTTGGGTTCAACATGTAAGA
>JAAKFY010000018.1:35730432-35732932 GCA_011823955.1 Dissostichus mawsoni
GTTTTGAGTGGAGTTTGGTGAAAGCAAGTACATTTAGCTCGTTTAAGTACCGTTATCTGCTATTTACGACTATCTGCTTGAAGTTAAATCACTTTATAACTTGTGACAAAGCAAACAAACAAATTAGAGACATAAATATCCAGTTTTTACCTTTTTAAACCAAAGTATCTGGTTAAAACTTTGCAGAAACGGTTTGCTAACTTCACCGCCGTTGCAGCGTCCAGAGTCCAACGACGTGAGGGTGAACGCGATGACGTCAAGGGATCATCCCCCTCCACGTTTGACGTCTGACGTAATGCGTGCGTTAAGCCGCTAGATGGCGGTAGGGTCTAATAGAAAAATATACAGTATATTATACATTGATTGATTTATTAATGAAGCATTATGATGTAATTTAGACCCAAGCTAATGTCACATGATCGATACATGAATATAAATGATATATGAAATAATTAATATCCATTGCCAACCAGTAAGAATTATTAGACTTGTAAATAATGCCAAAATAAAAAGAAATAAATATAAAAGAAATAATAAGACACATGATTTTAACTAATAAATAAGTAAGGATACAAATTCTAAAAAATACTATATATTATTTTAACAAAATAACGATATTCAAAAATAAAGAAATTATTATTATTATTAAAAAAGCAGTTTAAATGTGTAATCAAACATCCATCAAACATTACAGAATGAAAACTCAAGGTAAAAAGAGTTGTGCATTTCTTCTTCTACTAAAAAAACTCCCACAAAATGTCAGTTAAAGCCCAACTGAGCATGAGGAAACACCATCTGAGAAAACAGATGAACGTGACGGAAAATATAATAGCATTTAAATAAAAACTTGGCTGCATGGGAAACACATATAGCACCGTGGGATCAATCTGCACAAAACATATATAATAAATATAAATATATAATTAAACCCTCCTCTTGCACATCTATTATTAACATGTTTTTGTCTCTCTGTCCTAGAGCATCGTCACGACTCCCAAAAGAAGCCCATTGTATGTGAAGTAAAGCAAATAAAACATGGAGAATGAAACCTCCGTCCTGCTGTGTTTACAAAAGATTCTCTCAAATAAATCGGTTTTCTCCGCCTTCCTTTAGCTTCCTCTGTCAGAGCAGAATCTGTATACCATGTATTCATATAGTACATTCATACCCAGAGGTGTAAAGTAACTAAGTACATTTACTCATTCTACCTAAGTACAAGATCTGAGTACTTCTACTTTTACTCAAGTACAAGATCTGAGTACTTCTACTTTTACTCAAGACCTGAGTACTTTTACTCAAGACCTGAATACTTCTACTTTTACTCAAGACCTGAATACTTTACTTTTACTCAAGTACAAGATCTGAGTACTTCTACTTTTACTCAAGTACAATACCTGAGTACTTCTACTTTTACTCAAGACCTGAGTACTTTTATCAAGACCTGAATACTTATACTTTTACTCAAGATCTGAGTACTTCTACTTTTACTCAAGACCTGAGTACTTCTACTTTTACTCAATACCTGAGTACTTCTACTTTTACTCAAGTACAAGATCTGAGTACTTCTACTTTTACTCAAGTACAATACCTGAGTACTTCTACTTTTATTCAAGACCTGAGTACTTCTACTTTTACTCAAGACCTGAGTACTTTACTCAAGACCTGAATACTTATACTTTTACTCAAGACTGAGTACTTCTACTTTTACTCAAGACTGAGTACTTCTACTTTTACTCAATACCTGAGTACTTCTACTTTTACTCAAGACCTGAGTACTTCTAATTTTACTCAAGATCTGAGTACTTCTACTTTTACTCAAGTACAAGATCTGAGTACTTCTACTTTTACTCAAGTACAAGATCTGAGTACTTCTACTTTTACCCAAGTACACGATCTGAGTACTTCTCCTCCTCTGCATGTATATCTAGAGTCTCAGAGTATACGTCCTCTCTGATTCTGCAGCTTCTTCCTAAATTAGAGCGTTTCAAATCCTCCTCCCACACGCCCCTAAAATCAAACTCGCTGCTCTCATCGAGACGCCTTCAGACATGTTTATTTTTAAATGAGATAAAAATGAGAGAGTATTTTAAGAATAAGATCATAAACTTGTTGGAAGTAAAGTCTTTTTTTATATATTTTGAAGATTTATTTGTAATACTTTAAGAATAAAATCTGCTTTTTTTCATAATACTGATTTTATTCTATATACATTTTTTTTTTTACAAATTCTTCATATTTGTTACTGTTTTTTACTCACTTTATTAATTTATTTAATTATTTGTATCACTGTCTTTTCATTCTTTGTTTTTAAATATATCTTATTTTGAGGAAATAATAATATATTTAGTATTTTGGTTCTCAGCAGGAAACCGTTGGAATGTCCACTCCAAGTAGGGAATGAGTCCTTACCCCAAGTGAAGGAGTTCAAGTATCTCGGGGTCTTGTTCTCGAGTGAGGGAACAATGGAGCGTGAGATGGGCCGGAGAATCGGAGCAGTGGG
>JAAKFY010000018.1:35740432-35797932 GCA_011823955.1 Dissostichus mawsoni
AATCTGTTAGCAGTGGTTAACTTGTTGGTCTGTGTTTGGTAGTGTTGATATGATTAGATGTGATTAGAGTAGCTTAGCCGGTACGTTGACTGTAGTTATTTAGCTTAGCTGTGTTTTCTTACAGCCTCCTTTTCATTAGTTTGTACCACTGTGATAGTGAGGGTTATTTAGTTTGTTATGTATATTCCTTTGTATTTAGGTAGGCTCACTTATTAGAGTCCTCCCTTTGTTGGTTATCCATTTAAACCGGCGCCCTGTTGGCCTTTTTGTTTGGTCCTGACTGCTTGTCTGCCATTTTGTTCTTTTGTTGTAAATAAACTCCCTTATAATTATACCAGTTCCATACTGGTGTATGTTATTTTCCTCTACCCTGGAGGGGGACGTAACAAAGTACAACAACAAATCAACTAAAAACCTAAAAAGTGTGAATGAAAAAACAAACAGATTGCTGATAATTGAAGAAAGAGTCAGAAAAATCTTCCGAAACTCCTCAGAGGAATGAATCCTCAGAGGAGTGACTCCTCAGAGGAATGAGTCCTCAGAGGAATGAGTCCTCGAGGAGTGACTCCTCAGAGGAATGATCCCAACAGAGGAATGAGTCCACAGAGGAATGAGTCTTCAGAGGAATGAGTCCTCAGAGGAATGAGTCCTCAGAGGAGTGACTCCTCAGAGGAATGACTCCTCAGAGGAATGAGTCCTCAGAGGAATGACTCCTCAGAGGAATGAGTCCACAGAGGAATGACTCCTCAGAGGAATGAGTCCTCAGAGGAATGACTCCTCAGAGGAATGAGTCCACAGAGGAATGACTCCTCAGAGGAATGACTCCTCAGAGGAATGAGTCCTCAGAAGAATGATCCCAACAGAGGAATGGTCCTCAGAAGAATGATCCCAACAGAGGAATGAGTCCACAGAGGAATGACTCCTCAGAGGAATGAGTCCTCAGAGGAATGAGTCCTCAGAGGAATGATCCCAACAGAGGAATGAGTCCACAGAGGAGTGACTCCTCAGAGGAATGAGTCCTCAGAGGAATGAGTCCTCAGAGGAGTGACTCCTCAGAGGAATGAGTCCTCAGAGGAATGAGTCCTCAGAGGAATGATCCCAGAGGAATGAGTCCACAGAGGAGTGACTCCTCAAGGAATGAGTCTCAGAGGAATGAGTCCTCAGAGGAGTGACTCCTCAGAGGAATGAGTCCTCAGAGGAATGACTCCTCAGAGGAATGAGTCCTCAGAGGAATGAGTCCACAGAGGAATGACTCCTCAGAGGAATGACTCCTCAGAGGAATGAGTCCTCAGAAGAATGATCCCAACAGAGGAATGAGTCCTCAGAAGAATGATCCCAACAGAGGAATGAGTCCACAGAGAAATGACTCCTCAGAGGAATGAGTCCTCAGAGGAATGAGTCCACAGAGGAATGATTCCTCAGAGGAATGAGTCCACAGGGGAATGAGTCCTCAGAGGAATGACTCCTCAGAGGAATGACTCCTCGGAGGAATGATCCCAACAGAGGAATGAGTCCTCAGAGGAATGAGTCCTCAGAGAATGATCCCAACAGAGAATGAGTCCTCAGAGGAATGAGTCCTCAGAGGAATGAGTCCACAGAGGATAAACAACCAGGAGCAGAAACTCATGAATTAAAGGTTCATCGAGAGTTGAGACGCAAACACGAAACACTGCCGAGAGGAAATCCATCTACAGAGAGAGAGAGTTTGAGGGTTCAAATGCTAATGTGAGCGGACCCTAAATACAGGAAACAGATATAAAGGTTGTTATGGTTACTCTCTCTTTTCAGGGATGCAAAGGCTGCTGGGAAACGAGGCATTAATTAGTGTGTAAATAAAAGAACATCAGAACAAAACAGCTGAGAATCTACAGCACACACACACACACACACACACACACACACACACACACACACACACACACACACACACACACACTCACACAGACACACATTACTGTCTTACCCTGACAAACACACACACACACAAACACAGATACACAGACACACAAACACACACATACACACACACAGACACACACACACAGAGACACACACACACATGCACAGAGACACACACAGAGACCACACACACTCACATAGAGACACACATGCACAGAGACACACACACAGAGACACACACACACACTCACACAGAGACACACATTACTGTCTTACCCTGACAAACACACACACACACAAACACAGATACACAGACACACAAACACACACATACACACACACAGACACACACACACAGATACACACACATACACACACAGAGACACACACACAGAGAACCACACACACACAGACACACACACACACACACACTCACACACACACACACTCACAAGAGACACACACACACACAGAGAAACACACACAACACACACACACACACACACACACACACACACACACACACATACACTCAGACACACATTACTGTCTTACCCTGACACACACACACACACACACACACAGACACACACACACATACAACACACACACACACACACACACACATTACTGTCTTACCCTGACACACACACACACACACACACACAAACACAAACACACACACACACACACACACACAGGTGCAGCTCTTTTTACCCTCATTTTGAATTTATTTGAATACCAAATGATCACAGGTAACAATGTGTGAATCCACTTTGAAAGGAGGGGAGCTGTTGGGAATAAAGCATTTTTTTACCAGATGAAAACACCAGGCGCTCCTCTGAAGTGTTGGGAGTGTTGGGAGAATAGCATTTTTTAAGCTGATTTTGTTGCATCAGGTTGTTAAAATACCAAATATCCGGGGAAGTAAACAGACCTGCATAAATCAGTGGATACTCAGAGACCAGCTGAATACACTTTCCTTCATAGAGAGCTGCGGGAATGAGTCCTAAATGCTAAATTGAGTCAGCATTTTCTTACTTCCTGTCCCCTGGACTGGAGGTCAATGTTTTTGCTGAATGTGTTTTTGGTTGTTATCCTGAAATAAGGTCTTTGGTTAACACAAGCTGAAGAGATTTTAACGTTTGTGTTCTACGACATAAAATTAGTCAGTAAATACCCCCAGTGGCTAATGTTGGGCTATAAAGGACAGATCGGTCACATGACTTCACTTCACCACGCTAAGCTAAAGGAGGCTAATGTTGGGCTATAAAGGACAGATCGGTCACATGACTTCACTTCACCACGCTAAGCTAAAGGGGCTAATGTTGGGCTATAAAGGAACTACAGCACGGTCACATGACTTCACGTCACCACCGCTAAGCTAAAGGAGGCTAATGTTGGGCTATAAAGGAACTACAGCACGGTCACATGACTTCACTCACCACCGCTAAGCTAAAGGTGGCTAATGTTGGGCTATAAAGGAACTACAGCACGGTCACATGACTTCACGTCTCCACCGCTAAGCTAAAGGTGGCTAATGTTGGGCGATAAAGGAACTACAGATCGGTCACATGACTTCACGTCAACACCGCTAAGCTAAAGGAGGCTAATGTTGGGCTATAAAGTAACTACAGCACGGTCACATGACTTCACTTCTCCCCGCTAAGCTAAAGGTGGCTAATGTTGGGCGATAAAGTAACTACAGCACGGTCACATGACTTCACTTCTCCACCGCTAAGCTAAAGGTGGCTAATGTTGGGCGATAAAGGAACTACAGATCGGTCACATGACTTCACGTCACCACCGCTAAGCTAAAGGCTAATGTTGGGCTATAAAGGAACTACAGCACGGTCACATGACTTCACGTCACCACCGCTAAGCTAAAGGAGGCTAATGTTGGGCTATAAAGGAACTACAGCACGGTCACATGACTTCACGTCACCACCGCTAAGCTAAAGGTGGCTAATGTTGGGCTATAAAGGAACTACAGCACGGTCACATGACTTCACTTCTCCACCGCTAAGCTAAAGGTGGCTAATGTTGGGATAAAGGAACTACAGATCGGTCACTGACTTCACGTCACCACCGCTAAGCTAAAGGTGGCTAATGTTGGGCTATAAAGGAACTACAGCACGGTCACATGACTTCACTTCACCACCGCTAAGCTAAAGGTGGCTAATGTTGGGATATAAAGGAACTACAGCACGGTCAGATGACTTCACGTCACCACCGCTAAGCTAAAGGAGGCTAATGTTGGGCAATAAAGGAACTACAGCACGGTCACATGACTTCACGTCACCACCGCTAAGCTAAAGGAGGCTAATGTTGGGCTATAAAGTAACTACAGCACGGTCACATGACTTCACTTCTCCACCGCTAAGCTAAAGGAGGCTAATGTTGGGCTATAAAGGAACTACAGCACGGTCACATGACTTCACGTCACCACCGCTAAGCTAAAGGAGGCTAATATTGGGCTATAAAGGAACTACAGCACGGTCACATGACTTCACGTCACCACCGCTAAGCTAAAGGAGGCTAATGTTGGGCTATAAAGTAACTACAGCACGGTCACATGACTTCACGTCACCACCCTAAGCTAAAGGTGGCTAATGTTGGGCTATAAAGGAACTACAGCACGGTCACATGACTTCACGTCACCACCGCTAAGCTAAAGGAGGCTAATGTTTGGCTATAAAGGAACTACAGCACGGTCACATGACTTCACGTCACCACCGCTAAGCTAAAGGTGGCTAATGTTGGGCTATAAAGGAACTACAGCACGGTCACATGACTTCACGTCACCACCGCTAAGCTAAAGGAGGCTAATGTTTGGCTATAAAGGAACTACAGCACGGTCACATGACTTCACGTCACCACCGCTAAGCTAAAGGTGGCTAATGTTGGGCTATAAAGGAACTACAGCACGGTCACATGACTTCACTTCACCACCGCTAAGCTAAAGGTGGCTAATGTTGGGATATAAAGGAACTACAGCACGGTCAGATGACTTCACGTCACCACCGCTAAGCTAAAGGAGGCTAATGTTGGGCTATAAAGGAACTACAGCACGGTCACATGACTTCACGTCACCACCGCTAAGCTAAAGGAGGCTAATGTTGGGCTATAAAGGAACTACAGCACGGTCACATGACTTCACGTCACCACCGCTAAGCTAAAGGTGGCTAATGTTGGGCTAAAAGGAACTACAGATCGGTCACATGACTTCACGTCACCACCGCTAAGCTAAAGGAGGCTAATGTTGGGCTATAAAGGAACTACAGCACGGTCACATGACTTCACTTCTCCACCGCTAAGCTAAAGGAGGCTAATGTTGGGCTATAAAGGAACTACAGCACGGTCACAGACTTCACGTCACCACCGCTAAGCTAAAGGTGGCTAATGTTGGGCTATAAAGGAAATACAGCACGGTCACATGACTTCACTTCTCCACCGCTAAGCTAAAGGGGCTAATGTTGGGCTATAAAGGAACTACAGCACGGTCACATGACTTCACGTCACCACCGCTAAGCTAAAGGAGGCTAATGTTGGGCTATAAAGGAACTACAGCACGGTCACATGACTTCACGTCACCACCGCTAAGCTAAAGGAGGCTAATGTTGGGCTATAAAGGAACTACAGCACGGTCACATGACTTCACGTCACCACCGCTAAGCTAAAGGTGGCTAATGTTTGGCTAAAAAGGAACTACAGATCGGTCACATGACTTCACGTCACCACCGCTAAGCTAAAGGAGGCTAATGTTGGGCTATAAAGGAATTACAGCACGGTCACATGACTTCACTTCTCCACCGCTAAGCTAAAGGAGGCTAATGTTGGGCTAAAAAGGAACTACAGATCGGTCACATGACTTCACGTCACCACCGCTAAGCTAAAGGAGGCTAATGTTGGGCTAAAAAGGAACTACAGATCGGTCACATGACTTCACTTCTCCACCGCTAAAGGAAGGCTAATGTTGGGCTAAAAAGGAACTACAGCACGGTCACATGACTTCACTTCTCCACCGCTAAGCTAAAGGAGGCTAATGTTGGGCTATAAAGGAACTACAGCACGGTCACATGACTTCACGTCACCACCGCTAAGCTAAAGGAGGCTAATGTTGGGCTATAAAGGAACTACAGCACGGTCACATGACTTCACGTCACCACCGCTAAGCTAAAGGTGGCTAATGTTGGGATATAAAGGAACTACAGCACATATTTTATATCTCTTCAGCTTTTTTTAACCACAGAACTTATTCAGCCAACTATAATAATTTGAAAATAAAGAAACAGCTTTGTTCTTGTGTTGCTAAAGTCAGCTTTTCTTTTGTGTGTTTGTGTGTGTGTGTGTGTGTGTGTGTGTGTGTTTGTGTGTGTGTGTGTGTGTGTGTGTGTGTGTGTGTGTGTGTGTGTGTGTATGTGTGTGTGTGTGTGGGTGTGTGTGTGTGTGTGTGTGTGTGTGTGTGTGTGTGTGTGTGTGTGGTGTGTGTGTGTGTGTGTGTGTGTGTGTGTGTGTGTGTGTGTGGGTGTGTGAGATTCAGTTTAGTAACGGACGCTTTTTCTTCTGTTTCTCATGTGTTTTAGTTGTTTTATTAAAGCATGTCACTCCGTCCTCCTCCCACTCGTCCCTCTTCGTTATCGTCTCTCCTCGGATAATAAGAGTTGATGTGAAGAGGAGTTCTCTCCCGGGAAAAATGAAGAGCGTTCTGATATAAAAATGTGAGAATCAAAATGTCCCACAGCTTCTTCGAGAAATCTAATTTCACTGAGGAACACTTATCTAACCTTTCAGCACATATCCATATCTGAAGTATACCAGATAATTGAGTTAAAGCAACTCAACTGGGACTTCTGCAATGAAACAAATCGAGTTCATGATTAAAACATAACCATATGTGTACTTTTAGACTGTAACAGCTACACACTGAAATGAACTTAATTGTATGAGTCTGAGGAGGAGTATTTTTGATTTGTGTGGAGATTTGGACAATCTGGTCCTACAATTAATGGTGTGACAAATCCTCCTCACCAATATTCACATACTGTAATTGAGAGGGTGGCAAAAAACATAAAAAGGAGTGACATGGAAGGAAATATGTGACCTGCTCTATCAAAACCAGTCACTTTGAGCCCAGGTTGTGTACCCTGTGGGAAAGAGGAGATTCTTAGCTTTTCAAAATATCCTTATTGTGTTCGTTCTCCAAATATTCAACAAAATATTTCACAAAATATGACGACTGTTACCAAGACACGATTCTAAGAAAAATAGGGCCTTTTTATCAAATGACCTAAAAGAGTCAAAACATGTTTCTTTTTTTATGTCTTCACCTATAAAATAAAGTTTTGTTAATATTTCCGTCCTCATTGATCCTTTCATTCTACATTTTCTGACTGGACTTCCTTCCATTTTAACATTGAACACTGCCAAACAGCCACAAATATGAATCTCCAGAGACAACATATTGTATTAGAATGCTTGATATGTGTCTTCAATATTTTTAAATAACACTGCACGGATCAATCCTTAATAAAGTATGGACAGACTTTGCTGATACTTACCCTAACTTGTAAAAATAAAGTTTAAATTAAGTCATTAAATAAGTCACCTCCCGGCTCAGTTTAAACACAGTTTGAAAAATTGATTTGAAGCAGCAGCACGATGATCGATAAACCTGTGATCTGAACAAATATAAAATATATTCCTGTTAGATCTCCTCAGGGAAAAGAGAAGGAAAGGATCAGTAAATGATTCTGATAAATGTTTTTATCCTCCTCACAAACGCCCTCTGGATTACTTTGATATCTGCTCTGTTGTATTTGTTTACTCAGAAATCCTCCGGGGAAGTTTTAAAGGTTCGCAGAGAAGTCAATATTTAACCTGAAACAGCTTCAGATGAACTCGTGATTCAACACAGTCATTATTTATGTCTGCGCTGCGTTCACTGAAGTCAAACACATTATTTTCAGTGTCGCCTGCAGGAGGTTTGCAGAGGAAACAAAGCTTCAAGAGAAATAACAACTGATGTGTGATGTGAGAGATTGTTTGTGTTGTCGAGGCGTCGGCCTGCAGGAAGCTGCTGGAGAGAAACAAATAAAAACAAGAGCGAAACCATTCGAAATCCAAAGAAAGAGATTTAAACATCATCATAACCTCTTACTTTTTCCACGGTTTCGGCGTATTAATCAATGCTTTTAACTACTTTTATGCTCCATATTTAATCGTCTCATCCTAGTGAATAACACCTTCTCTTTCGGGGAACTGTGCGCCGACACATGCATGAAAACGCCCAAATATGTGCAGAATTATAATATCAATACATTTAAATGAATGGAGACAAAAGAGCAGTCGCTTGCAGAGAAACAATGAAAAAGCCAAGAAAATAACATCATAAAACATCTCAAAGGTTACGTCACTGAACAAAAGGCGACAGACAGGAATGAATGGATATTGTTATACATTAAATGCCAACACAATGACAAGTGCTATATTATTATAAGTGTATTATTTCAGGATGCTGCCGGTACAGAAGATAATACAATTATACAAAAAAGGGTCAAAGTTTCTTAAATTATTCTACATATCAGGGCTGCCACAATATCAGGTTTTCACTACATGATTATTTTTGGCTGAACAAATTCATCTTTATGATATAATCTGGATATATTGAGAATAAATGTAAATGCTATCAGTCAAAACGATCTTTAATTGTGTTATGTTTGTTGGCAAATACATTGAAGTGCATGGAGTCCGTCACAATGTGTGTTGTTTATATGATTTAAGGTTATTTTATACCATTTAAAATACACATATCACAAAGATAACAAATGATAGAGAGTGAAGTAAGAAGGAGAAAACCCACTCGTGTTAAACCCACACACATTTTTTTTATCTTGTACAATTTGAAATATTAAAAAATATTCTTTCCTCTCCGGGCTAAATCCGCCACAGGGAAGTTTCTTTAAGTTCAGCGTTTAGTAAGTCCTTTAAATCCCCGGCTAACGAATGCTAACTCTGACACTTTATCCAGAAACATTAATCACAGTCTCAGGCTTTCCTCTGAGGAAACACGCTCATAGAGTGTTTGTTATCAGAGAGTAGGAAAAGTTTAGTTTAAGAGGTTTTCATGAGGACGAGGTAATTAAAGGACTCTCACAATCCCTCTGGAGAAAAGGAGGAAGAAGAGAGGATTAATTACAAACCAGAGGAGGATAGGGAAGAGAGGAAATAAGACCGGGGGTTATGTGTATTGTAATGACACAGCAGAAAATGAAATGCAGAAAGTGTTGAGGGTATATGAGAGAGAAAAGACTGTCCTCACTTTGAAATATCTCCTAAATGTCCACATACCTACAATACAAATGCCCCTCTTTTCTAATGTCACCACTTTCAAACAAGGCTCCCACTTTCCACAAACTTCCTAACTTTGAAATATCCCTAAGATATCCCTACCTTCCCAAAGTTTCCACATTTCCCAAAATGTCCCCAATTTAGAGAAAAAATACTAATTTCTACAAATGTCCCCACTTTTCAAATGTTTTAACTTTCCTACTTTCCACAAATCTCCACGTGCTCACTTTCAAAAATGTATCCTTACACAAAAAAACATTGCTTTCCACATGTTCCCACCTTCCCAAAAAGTTCCCAAATGCCCCTTTTCTAAAATATCCTATCCCACATATTAGAAATGTCCCTGCTTTCCAAAAGTCCCTACCTTTTTCTTGAATGTCCCAACTTACGATCATCCTTAGTTTCTTGAAATGTCCTCCCTTTTCAAATGTGTTTACTTCCAAAAATAATCCCCACTTTCCACATAATATGTTTCTTTTTGAAAATGAAACACATGCTCACTTTCAAAAGTAAATCTGTACAGAAACATCCTTGCTTTCTACATATGTCCCTACTATCTTAAAATATCCTCCCTTTGCAAAAATACCCCCACTTTCCAAGCAATGTAACTACTTTCAGTGAACATCACACTCCCACTAAAATCCAGAATTTCTAAAAATGTCCACCTTTTCCAAAAATGGACCGACATTCTAATACTTTACAATTTGTTTCTGCTTTCCAACAATGTCCCACCTTTCTAGAAATGTCCCCACTTTCTACGAACATCCTTACTTTCTAAAAAAAATCCCCACTTTTTAGAAGTCCTCGTAATGTATTCAGCACAGGTGGTCCCCATAACAATACAAGTACAGGAACATACACACACATGTTGCTTTTTGACCACTGACAAAATGCATCAACACTAAAGCATAAAGTCATTTAGGTTCAATGTGTGTGTGTGTGTGTGTGTGTGTGTGTGTGCGTGTGCGTGCGTGGTGCGTGCGTGGCGTGCGTGCGTGCGTGCGTGCGTGCGTGCGTGCGTGCGTGCGTGCGTGCGTGCGTGTAGCTCTTGGCCTGTTCTATTTTAAACAGCAGAAGACAGATGGTGAGAGATAAATGGTTCACAATGACAGAACTCGCTGTGGGCGAATCAGATCAGTGAAATATCGGACTCTCCATCTTTTCTCCCAAAAGTTAAAGTTCCTGCTTCTGCCTCTGAATTTAACTCTGGAGATAAATCATCAGTAATGAAGCGAGAGGAGAAGTAGGACATGTTAGGAAAGGACATTCTGATTATGGGATGCAGAGAAAGAAATACAGCTGGAAATAAAATGCCTCTGTTCTCTTTGCACTAAGACATTAGTCCTTAGAGTAGCACAGGTTTTTAATAAGTCAGCATGCACATGAAACACCTTCTCCATACGAGTAGCTGAACGTTTACAAAATAAATCAGTCAAAATGTTCAGTGGTAAAAGTATGTGCGGAGGAAAAGGCCTTAAAAAAGCTGCTTTTTCTGCAGACTTTACGTGTTAACGTACGATGGAAGTGTATCCTGATTTGTTTATGTATTTAATATACGTTTCTTGCGTACACATTTAATGATGTATGTATTTATTTAAACAAGGACCATGCATACAAATACATTAATCTCAGAAAAGAGAAGAGATCTTTATGCCAGATTAGCAAATAGCTCATTTCCATCTGCAGTCCTTAGGTATGTATTTGAATAACAGACTGTCTCCAACCAAGAAACAGCATGCATAAATATGTCTATAAAATATTTAAAGAGAGGAAGAGAGAAGACTGAGTGCATTATTAAAACACTGTAAATTAACCAGTTCTGGTTAAAAAATAATTAAAGGACTGTCATTTTGTCTTCAAACTGCGAACATGGAAGCGCCGCCTCGGGCTGGATCCTCCCGCTTTACTCTGTGAATGTAAATGTGTGTTTGTTTCGCAGGAGAATGTCTGGAGGGGGAAATATGCAGGAAGTTATTCTAGGTCATCAAAGCACTGCGTTAAACTCCACACAGCATCCCAAATCTGCAAATGATTCAGCAAGAAAGAAAAGACCTGAATAATAATTACATTTTTTTTGTTATCACATTTTTCGGCTCTTTTTCTTGTGCTGCGTTTCTTCCTCATTAGTCTCCGTCTCAACCTGAAACCATTTTTAATTGAAGTCATTTGTATAAAAGTCTGTTATCAAAACTGCCAGCGTCTGGTTGTTGTTGAGAGGTTTGTGTGTTTGTTGTTTGTATATGAACATGTTTGAGCTTCGTTCTTTGTCTGAAATGATTTAGGTTCTGTTGTATTTGTTCTCAATATAATCAGGTGAGATGTTTTGGTTCCTGCATCCTCGCCTCCAGTTTATAAAACAGCCGACATTTATTAAAATAAGAGGAAAACTGTAAAGCCTTCTAGGAAACAAATACCAACGATCTATTTCGTTGTTTCATCTGGAGGACTTGGTGGATCCCAATGTGCAGAATATACTAAATAAACCATTCATTGTGGCAAAAATGAAGCTTTGTCCCTTTGTCTCACACACATTTATTCACTTGAATAAATAAAACTCATGGAAACACTTCATCTCCAATGTTCCTTTTTACTTTGATTTGAAAAACAAGAGACAAAAAAACCTGTTGACTTACAAAAGACCATCGAAACATCCATTCCAGTTAGTCACTAGGTTAAAATAAAAGAAAAGAACACGTTTTTATAGATTCAAAGGTACATCAGCAGAAAGGAGTGGATGGTTTTCACGTCACTGAAACACACACTGTCATCGTCAGCAAAACACAAAAGCAAACAATACCAGAGGAGGCTGATTCTGACGGGAAATTCAGAGTGTTTTTAGAGTAAAATTCCTGTTTTGTCCGTTTCATTTCAGTGTCCAAAATAAACAAAAGATGGAGCCATCACATCCCATGAAGATGGAGCCATCACATGAAGATGGAGCCATCACATCCCATGAAGATGGAGCCATCACATGAAGATGGAGCCATCACATCCCATGAAGATGGAGCCATCACATCCCATGAAGATGGAGCCATCACATCCCATGAAGATGGAGCCATCACATCCCATGAAGATGGAGCCATCACATCCCATGAAGATGGAGCCATCACATGAAGATGGAGCCATCACATGAAGATGGAGCCATCACATCCCATGAAGATGGAGCCATCACATCCCATGAAGATGGAGCCATCACATCCCATGAAGATGGAGCCATCACATCCCATGAGAGGAGCCATCACATGAAGATGGAGCCATCACATCCCATGAAGATGGAGCCATCACATCCCATGAAGATGGAGCCATCACATCACATGAAGATGGAGCCATCACATCCCATGAAGATGGAGCCATCCACATCCCATGAAGATGGAAGTGGAAACAAATGGGAAAAGCGGAAAAACTTGGAAAGTGTGGACACAAAAGTGGAAACAATTTGAAAACTGGTCCAAAATATTAATTTGATGTTGATGTTTCTGGAACAATTGAGGGTTAATCTATCAATCAATAAAGAGAGCATTATCAGAGACATTTTGAATCCTTTAATGTCATATTTCCAGTAAAATAATCAATGGTTTCAGCTTCTTAAATATGCGTTTTAAAGTGAAATGGAAAGGACTGTGGGGAGGACAGAAGAAGACTTTAAAAACGTCAAAATGTGCAATTCCTTCACTTTTCTCTGACGTTTACAGACCAAACGTGTCGTTAATGTCTCACTTCAACAAACTACAACAATCTCAAAAAGCCTGCTTATTAATTATGTCACATTTTTGTTACTGAAAACATGCAGAAAGGAGTTTTTCTATGGCAGTATTGTCTGATTTATGAAGTGAAACAAAGAGATATCCCTTTTTAAACTTTGACTCAACAACATGAAAACTGGCTTTATCAAATGTCCACACACTCATATTTAATCAGACGATGCCTCATTTGCATATTTAAACATTCAGAAACCTGTATTACGAAACATAAATATAAATATCAGAATGTAAGAGGTGCACTTGGGAAGTTTCATGGTGATATTCTTTTTCTTAGCCTCTGATGCCTTGAAACCTGGTATTTGGACATGGAAAGCAGTGTTGTAGTTGTAATGCAGTTGGGAACAGCAGGTAGAAGAAAAGCAGAATGGATCAATGTAGCTTTGGAGCTAACAGCTGCCTCCTGCTGGGATAATAGGTCTCTTTTTTTTACTTTGTCCTCATTGTTGGGACTAAATAACGGCTGTGGTGACGATAAATGACCTTCCTGCTGTTCCTTTGCATGAAAAAAGCTTTTGCTTATAACTTAGAGTATCTCTGTGTGACATTTAATGCAACAATCAATTTCCTTTCAGTCTTTATATACCCTGAGCTAGCTCTCGTTATGCTCCAAAAAGTGACAATAAAGTGATTTATAACGTCTGTGTTGATACATGCTATTACCCTCGTAAAAATAATAACCCTGGGATGAATATTTAACATGTTTGAAGTGATAACATCCACTTATTCTCCACTTACATTTAGATAAACATCAAACTCAACAGTTTTATGAGAATAACATGTTCTTTACATTCATTTTCTCCCTCTTTCTTGTGTCTTGTTGTCTTTGTTTTTCAGAGTTTTCTTAAACATCGGGGAGGTAAATTATAGAAAGAACTATGAGTAATCTAGATTTGTAATTATCAAAACTGTGGGGGAACTTCTGAAGCAATAGGAGTCAGGGACTCAGAGAGACACGAGGAGAGCTGGAGCTCTGATGGAGTCAGGACTCAGAGAGACACGAGGAGAGCTGGAGCTCTGATGGCGTCAGGACTCAGAGAGACACGAGGAGAGCTGGAGCTCTGATGGAGTCAGGACTCAGAGAGACACGAGGAGAGCTGGAGCTCTGATGGCAAACACTGACGCTTTATTTGGAGCTTCGGCCGGAGAATTCACGAGACATGTCACGGGCCACGGTCTGACCACACGGTAGAGATGCCACATCAATTCTGAAGAGCCCTCCTGCAGCTCCAGGTTTGAACTAGTTCAGAGTGTAATATCAACATTCTTCATTCGATAGACTAAACAGCTGAGGACACTGAATCACATTTGTTGTCGCTTGCACCTCGGGTCATCTACACCCCAGAAGGATGTGTCCCCAACAATAACTATCTCTGACCGAGAGCTGCCCGGTCACAACTGGTAACAACAACAACTTGCTAGGGCAGCCGCTCCTTAAGGGAGATAGCGGCTGCTCAGGGTTGGTCAAGGTAAACATGTAGGGCGAAATGATTCCCTGACAAAAACTCATTTCCAACAACGGTAGTTAGCAGCAATAGCTCCAAAAGTGATTTGACTCAGAGAAAAATGTGCCAAGAGTAAATTTAATTATTATCATTTTCTATCAAATTTAAGCATTTGCAAACCCTAACTTATTGTTTGATCCATGTTGATTTCAACAGAGCTAAATAAACCAAAATGCACTTTCAAGTTTAGATTAAAAAAATCTCAACAGTGTCTCTACTCTAAGGGACCTCCTAGTTCTATTTGCTTTGAAAGAAACAGGAATTCTTTTGAATGTTTCCGATTTTTTTTCTCAAAATTCAGAAAGAACCAGAATTCCAGATTTTCTTTTTACTTTTAATCAGAATTTTTACCTTTTTCAAAATTCAGACTTTTTAATGAGAATTCAACAAAAAAAAGAATTTACATTTTTTCAGATTTTTTACTTTTTTCTCCGGATTTTGAAAAAAGTCCGAATTTTGAATTTGTTTCAAAGATTCAGACTTTTTTTAGATTTCCCACATTATTCTCACATTTCTGAAAAGTTAACCTTTGAATTTTTTTCTCAGGATAAAAAAGAAAGTCAGAATTTAGATTGTTTCAGAATTCTGTTATTTTTTTACTTTTTTCAGAAATAAAAAAAAGGTCAATATCTAGACTTTTTTCTCAGAAATCTGAAATTTGTTTTACTTTTGATCCGAATTTTGACTTTTTTCCTCAGAATTATGATTTTTGACTTTTTTCTCACAATTCTTAAAAAAGTCTGAATTTTACTTTTTCTCCGAATGGATAGAGATAGACAGTATTTTAAGATGTATATATTATACATTTATATATATACACCATATTTTTCAAAGTTGATCAAATATGAGCTTGTTTGGTGTGTCGTTGTCCTGTTGATGTTGGAAGTGTTAATATCAGGAAATCTATATAAGAAGGAAATTAGCGGTTCCAACGATAATTTAAAGTTCCTCCACTACAATTTAAAGACCAACGTTGAAGAGTAATCAAGAAAAAAACAGTCTACGGTTTTAAGTCAGTGTTTGTTAGCAAATGTCAATTGCAACCATTTAGGCTTTGTTTGCAGTGATACAGAATCTCAATTATATTTAGCATTTATCTAAAAATACTGCTGCTTTCTGGTCCAAGTTAAACACTTTTAATCTGACAAACATTGCTAATACATCCATGGATCCCTTCATTCATTAATCCACCTTTTGTCCACATTTTAAAACGACATTCAAACCAATTTACAACGAGTAAAAACTGACGAAAAACCTCAACGTCTCTGGAATCAAAAGCCATGTGTGTGTTTATGGGGAGTGTAAGATGAACACAATGGAAAAGTGTTACTTTTACAATAAAAACATCTGCAGTTAAATCCTCTTAATTTCCTGCCAATATAATTTAATTTAACAATCTCCTTTCACTTGTAAATAACAAAACTTCAACAATCGTTAACATTTATTCACATCAATCTGCACAAATACAAATATAGATTTATTTAGATTGTCTCTGGTAAATATATTTTTTCAGACGTAATATTTAACCCTCTTTCCTTCTCGTTTTTGGCAGTTTGTTTTTACCTCTGCAGAGTCCTGGTGTCATCCTTAGTCTCTAACATTGGATAAAGTTGCAGGAAATCCAGGATAATCCCAGTTTATCCACAAAAAAAATGTATATATATGATGGGAGGTAGAGGCAACCTGACTGGTGCAAACATCCACGGAAAAAGAACTCGTAATAGTTTTTACCAATTCGTCCAACGAGAGTGGTATAAAATGGGTAATTTCTGTCACCTTTTTGTCTTTGTCCAAGAGTGTTTCATATCTTTTATACCACTGTCCGTCCATCTCATTCAGACTCTATTGATTCACTCTTTAAAAAGTGAAATGATATGTTTTTAGAGACTAATTTCCCTAGCTGGCAGTATAGAGGAGGCTCTAAAACTCTTAAACACTTTTAGAGATTTTAATCCATTGAACAAGCACTTTCTTTTGGTGTCTCAAAATGTCCTCATAAGGACGTTTAAAACTGGATTCAGCTGATCCAGAATTCACTGAAATGCAAATGTTTTATTCTAGTTTCCCAACTTCATCTCATGACCTCAAGTGTTTTCTAAAATCCTGACCTGGAGGCACTTTGTCTTTGGCACTTTCCACAATCCACGATGTGACCAGAGTTTAAGGTTTAATAATCCGTTAAAATACACCATGAACGAGTGTTTTAATCACACGCAGCTTTCGTCTTTGACTTTTAATCACACGTAGATATTGTCCTTGACTCCGGGACTTCTGTCCGATTTACACAAAGAGGGTTTTAATCACACGCTGCTTTTGTCTTTGCCTCCGTGACTTTTGTCCAACGGTTTTGATCACACGCAGCTTTCGTCCTTGCCTCCGTGATTATTGTCCGATTTACACACAGAAAAATCTTTCATTTCTCCACTACAGTGCGCCAATCCGTTCCTAGAGACACCTTCTTTGGTGAAGACCAGCGGGTTGACCGCGGATGAAAGATATCCAACCCATACGAAAAAATTCAGCAATCGTCCCATCAGTGCTGAGTCGCAAAACTCAGGAACGCACACCACCAACAGAACGTTGGTGATGAAGAACGGGCACCACATGACCACGAAGAGGAAAAACACCACCCCGAGGACTTTGGACACTTTCTGCTCGTTGCTGATTATCTGCATGGTTCGGCGTCCGAACATCGAACCGGAAATACTTCCTCTGCCGCCGGTTTCTCGACTCAACAAACACCGGAAGAGTTTCTGGAAATGAGGGTTTTAATCACACGCAGATTTCGTCCTTGACTCTGTGACTTTTGTTCGATGGTTTTAATCGGACAAAAGCTTTCGTCCTTGACTTTTGTCCAACGGTTTTAATCACACGCAGCTTTCGTCTTTGCCTCCGTGACTTTTGTCCGATTTACACAAAGAAAAATCCTTAATTTCACCGCTACAGTTTGCCAATCCGTTCCTAAACTTGTCTCCCAGCTGACTTGAACTGAAAGCCATCGGTGGGATTGTGTTCACGAGAATCAGCTGCAGCGGTTTGTTCTTCTCCGCCCGATACCGGCAGCGAACGTATCTCTGAAACGCCGCCCGGTACGTTTTGTTGAACAACGTGTAGACCAGCGGGTTGACAGCGGACGACAAATATCCAACCCAAACAAAAACGTTCAGCAGATTTCCCATCAACGCTGGGTCGCAAACCTCAGGATCGCAAACCACCACCAGAACGTTGGTGATGAAGAACGGGCACCACATGACCACGAAGAGGAAAAACACCACTCCAAGAACTTTAGACGCCTTTTGCTCGTTGCTGATTGACTGCATGGTTCGGCGTCCAAACACAGAACCTGAAATACTTCCTCTGCCGCCGGCTTCTCGACTCAACGAACGCCGGAAGAGTTTCTCTGAGGACATTGAGTTCTGTGGGAGGAAACTCAGAGTGAACGTCGTGCTCCATTTGGGACGAGGCACCAGCTGATCCAGGCAAAGCGTGGCCTCGTTCTGAAGAGCCCTGATGGTCAGGAAGTAGGTGACCACCATGATGGTGAGCGGCACGAAGAAGGCCACGAAGGAACCGACCAGCACGAAGTAATTGTCCGTCAGAAAGCAGCTGCCATCTTTGAAGACCTTGGAGTGATCTCGGAGGCCAAGAACGGGGATCGGCATTGAGATTCCTGCAGAGAGGAAAGAGGAAATTACTAAGAGGAACGATCGCTAGGTTGCAAATATTTGGTTGTTTGTGAGAGCTGATGATTTTCTGCAGTGGTGGATAAAATAAGATAAGATGGAACTCTATTTATCCCCGTGGGGAAATTCAGGCGTTTATAGCAGCAACAGGGTCAGACTGAAAATTAGGATTCACACAAGGTCAAAATTCAGGTAAAATTCAGGTAAAATTCAATACAAATGTAAATAATAAACAAAAAAAATTCAAAATAAAGTGATAAAGTAACTGTTGAAACAAGATATCACAGTAAAACGTTGAGCATTTGAATGAACATGTTAAATATATTTACATAAGTGTGCAGATGTGAGTGCAACTAGGATTCAAAACTGATACTCAAACAGAGGAAATCCTCACCACAAATACACTGGAAAGCATGGAAACAACATTTGAAATAATATGCAGAAAAGTATTTCAAGTTTTGATTAAGCTTCATAAACCCAATGCCTTCATACTAGTTTTCATATATTTCATAATGAAAACTAGAAAATGATAAACAACCCTGAAATGGGCATAGATGAGAGGCGTCAACTCCTGGCGAAATTACGGCCCGCCCACTTTTGGAGGAAAACATTCGCTGCCATTTGAACGGCAAAAGTGGGCGGGGCCGTGATTTCGCCCTGAAGTGACGCATGTGTTACTCTCTCATCTATACACATATAAATATTTTGGAAAACTAATTGATTGCTACTTTCTACATTATACCCATTGTAGGAGCCATTTAACTGAGTTTATGATATACGTTTTGTTTTTATTTTAATTGTTTAACATGTCTTATTTTATTAGTATACATGGCCTACAGATATTACATGTTGAATATTTATCTACACAACTTTATTTGTTTACGCCCCCGAATATATTTGTTGACACCCCTTGGTCTCCTATTTGCTATATTATGTCTGTTTATGTGGAAGGAGTTGGTTTTAGAAGGAGGGATGTATGGAGAAATGGAAAACAAATGGATCCATTTTAGCAAATGAATTATTGCTCTGGATTATTTGTACGTTGAAATCACTCCTCGTATGTTAGAAGTGGTTCTAGAAACTTTTAAGCCCCTACACCCATATTACTATTAATTACATATTACAAGTGTGTGTTTAATGTCCTTTGTTGTATGTTTTACTTTTTTTTCCTGTCTTGTAGTTCAGATTGTTGGTCATTGTCTTGTTATTGTCAGGAGGGCAGAAAAGCAAAATTCCTCCATTATAAACCCGTGCATGAAAATACTGAAGCGTTATCAACACAATGTTCTTTTAAAGCAAGGCTTCATTAGTGAATTAATGAGGCTGAAATGAGCTTTGGACACAAACAAAAAAACCCTGTCTTTTGTCCTTTTTAAGAGAATAAAGGAACCAGAACGCACCATTAATCCAAAGCACACAATAACACCAGAAAGGGCTTAATAACAAACAACATTTACAGGCTGTGAATGGGAAGTTAAACAGTGGGCATGTGTGTGTGAAGATAAGAAGGAAAGGTCTTTAAAACCTCCTTCTGTTTTCTGTGAGCAACCCCTCTTGCTTTACATGTTGACGGTTAATCAGTGCAGAAATCTTCCAGTTTGAATTCTGTTTATTTACAGAAAAAGGACGAATAATAATTCAGACACTCTCCAAATTTAAATGTGTTTTTTGTTGGCCTGTGATACACCCTACCACCAAGTTAAACCGTCCGGAGGTTTCTGTAATCCTGTTTACAAACAAACAGAAGTGGAGGTAGTAATGCAGGAAGATTATTAACACCAAATGACCTGGCTCTTTAATAATTTAACAGAAGCATTAAAAGAAACATAAAAAGCTAATGTTGGGCTATAAAGGAACTACAGCACGGTCACATGACTTCACGTCACCACCGCTAAGCTAAAGGAGGCTAATGTTGGGCTATAAAGGAACTACATCACGGTCACATGACTTCACGTCACCACCGCTAAGCTAAAGGAGGCTAATGTTGGGCTATAAAGGAACTACAGCACGGTCACATGACTTCACGTCACCACCGCTAAGCTAAAGGTGGCTAATGTTGGGCTATAAAGGAACTACAGCACGGTCACATGACTTCACGTCACCACCGCTAAGCTAAAGGTGGCTAATGTTGGGCTATAAAGGAACTACAGCACGGTCACATGACTTCACGTCACCACCGCTAAGCTAAAGGGGCTAATGTTGGGCTATAAAGGAACTACAGCACGGTCACATGACTTCACGTCACCACCGCTAAGCTAAAGGTGGCTAATGTTGGGCTATAAAGGAACTACAGCACGGTCACATGACTTCACGTCACCACCGCTAAGCTAAAGGGGCTAATGTTGGGCTATAAAGGAACTACAGCACGGTCACATGACTTCACGTCAACACCGCTAAGCTAAAGGCGGCTAATGTTGGGCTATAAAGGAACTACAGCACGGTCACATGACTTCACGTCACCACCGCTAAGCTAAAGGAGGCTAATGTTGGGCTATAAAGGAACTACAGCACGGTCACATGACTTCACGTCACCACCGCTAAGCTAAAGGTGGCTAATGTTGGGCTATAAAGGAACTACAGCACGGTCACATGACTTCACGTCACACCGCTAAGCTAAAGGAGGCTAATGTTGGGCTATAAAGGAACTACAGCACGGTCACATGACTTCACGTCACCACCGCTAAGCTAAAGGAGGCTAATGTTGGGCTATAAAGGAACTACAGCACGGTCACATGACTTCACGTCAACACCGCTAAGCTAAAGGTGGCTAATGTTGGGCTATAAAGGAACTACAGCACGGTCACATGACTTCACGTCACCACCGCTAAGCTAAAGGTGGCTAATGTTGGGCTATAAAGGAACTACAGCACGGTCACATGACTTCACGTCACCACTGCTAAGCTAAAGGCGGCTAATGTTGGGCTATAAAGGAACTACAGCACGGTCACATGACTTCACGTCACCACCGCTAAGCTAAATGCTGCTATTGTTGGCCGTGATGAGACTTGTTAGCATCCTCCGTTTTTAAATCCACCAAGTGAGGTATTTACTGACGTATTTTCTGTAGTTGAACAAAACTTCAAAATCTCTTCAGCTTGTGTTAACCACAGACCTTATTTCAGGATAACAACAAAAAACAAATTCAGAAAACCATTGAGTTCCAGACCAGGGGACAGGAAGTATGTTAAGACCCCCAGAAGCTTTTATTTACCAACATTTAAATCCTCTCTTTATATTTTGCCAGTGGCTGGTATGTCAGCTCACAAGCTCTCTGCTCTCTAAGAGTTTCAAACGTGTCGAGTTTTCCATTAACTTTGCAGCTAAATCTGTATTTTTCCATTTGCCTGTCCGTCACAGTGTGGGAGGAAAGTGTCCCTGTGGGTACCCCCCCCCCCCCCCCCCCCCCCGGGGTGAGTCACACTGCATCTCCCCCTCTCCGTCAGTAATACTGAAATTCAACCTATATTATTAACCTCTTTATAACCTTACATTTCTACATCGTTTTCTCAAAAAACAGCTTTCGGTTCAGATTTCGTGAAATATTCTGCTGTGTTTTTTACCTGCAGAGTGGTGGACTTAATACATATTGAGTACATTTAGAGAGGACATATCCTGCTGATGTTCAGGTGTATATCAGTATGTAGTGTCTCTACTTTAAAGAGTCCTCTCCTGCTGATGTGCAGGTGTATATCAGTATGTAGTGTCTCTACTTTAAAGATTCCTCTCCTGCTGATGTTCAGGTGTATATCAGTATGTAGTGTCTCTACTTTAAAGAGTCCTCTCCTGCTGATGTTCAGGTGTATATCAGTATGTAGTGTCTCTACTTTAAAGAGTCCTCTCCTGCTGATGTTCAGGTGTATATCAGTATGTAGTGTCTCTACTTTAAAGAGTCCTCTCCTGCTGATGTTCAGGTATATATCAGTATGTAGTGTCTCTACTTTAAAGAGTCCTCTCCTGCTGATGTTCAGGTGTATATCAGTATGTAGAGTCTCTACTTTAAAGAGTCCTCTCCTGCTGATGTTCAGGTGTATATCAGTATGTAGTGTCTCTACTTTAAAGATTCCTCTCCTGCTGATGTTCAGGTGTATATCAGTATGTAGTGTCTCTACTTTAAAGAGTCCTCTCCTGCTGATGCTCAGGTGTATATCAGTATGTAGTGTCTCTACTTTAAAGAGTCCTCTCCTGCTGATGTTCAGGTGTCTATCAGTAGGTAGTGTCTCTTCCTTTAAAGAGTCCTCTCCTGCTGATGTTCAGGTGTATATCAGTATGTAGTGTCTCTACTTTAAAGAGTCCTCTCCTGCTGATGTTCAGGTGTATATCAGTATGTAGTGTCTCTACTTTAAAGAGTCCTCTCCTGCTGATGTTCAGGTGTATATCAGTATGTAGTGTCTCTACTTTAAAGAGTCCTCTCCTGCTGATGTTCAGGTGTATATCAGTATGTAGTGTCTCTACTTTAAAGAGTCCTCTCCTGCTGATGTTCAGGTGTATATCAGTAGGTAGTGTCTCTCTCTACTTTAAAGAGTTTTCTCCTGCTGATGTTCAGGTGTATATCAGTATGTAGTGTCTCTACTTTAAAGAGTCCTCTCCTGCTGATGTTCAGGTGTATATCAGTATGTAGTGTCTCTACTTTAAAGAGTCCTCTCCTGCTGATGTTCAGGTGTATATCAGTATGTAGTGTCTCTACTTTAAAGAGTCCTCTCCTGCTGATGTTCAGGTGTATATCAGTAGGTAGTGTCTCTCTCTACTTTAAAGAGTCCTCTCCTGCTGATGTTCAGGTGTATCTCAGTCTGTAGTGTCTCTACTTTAAAGAGTCCTCTCCTGCTGATGTTCAGGTGTATATCAGTATGTAGTGTCTCTACTTTAAAGAGTCCTCTCCTGCTGATGTTCAGGTGTATATCAGTAGGTAGTGTCTCTCTCTACTTTAAAGAGTTTTCTCCTGCTGATGTTCAGGTGTATATCAGTATGTAGTGTCTCTACTTTAAAGAGTCCTCTCCTGCTGATGTTCAGGTGTATATCAGTAGGTAGTGTCTCTCTCTACTTTAAAGAGTTTTCTCCTGCTGATGTTCAGGTGTATATCAGTATGTAGTGTCTCTACTTTAAAGAGTCCTCTCCTGCTGATGTTCAGGTGTATATCAGTATGTAGTGTCTCTACTTTAAAGAGTCCTCTCCTGCTGATGTTCAGGTGTATATCAGTATGTAGTGTCTCTACTTTAAAGAGTCCTCTCCTGCTGATGTTCAGGTGTATATCAGTAGGTAGTGTCTCTCTCTACTTTAAAGAGTCCTCTCCTGCTGATGTTCAGGTGTATCTCAGTCTGTAGTGTCTCTACTTTAAAGAGTCCTCTCCTGCTGATGTTCAGGTGTAATAAAATGCCGTGCACATATACTGTTATTCCGTTACTAACACAAATCTTTTTTTCATTCTTTATTCAACAAACAAGTGACAGTTTACCTCAGTTAGCCAAAGAAAGACTCACAAATATTCTATTTTAACTTGTTTTTATTTGTAATCTTTCATTTTATAATGTGTTTCTTTTGCACTATGTCCTAACGCTCAAGGTGTTTTTGTAAAGTTTGAATTGCTTTGCTCAAATGTTTTGTGCAACTGAAATGGTTTACTTTACTCCAGCTTCCTCCTTTTTGTGTCGTTTCTCTTTCTTTACTTGAGTCACACATTGTGATCGTTTTCAATTACAAACTCTCCCAGAGAAAGTTGTGGTTGAAGGTGAGATAGCTGTAAATATAGTCTCTCCAGAACATCTACAGGAACTGGGAGGAGGTAAACGGATAAATCTTCCACATCAAGTTCCTGCTCTTAACACATACGATGAAATTCAGATGTAGAGATAGAAAAGGGAAGAGGAAGAGGAAGAGGAAGAGGTGGGACAGAAATTGTTGTAAAATGTGTGGATAATTTGACCCAAAAAAAGCAACTTGAGGGATCCAGTTTTCAGCCTTATAAACAAATGTGTATTTTCTACCTTGTTTCATGCTCTATATGAAATAAATACAATATTTAAGTCCAACATGTTTCCTGCATCCCAGCAGCTCTGTTTGCATCATCAACAAGGACAAATATTAGTAGTATATAAGTCACAATAATCTTATAATATGTTGTATGACCACCTATATCACCTATCACAGCTGTGACACTGTTATAAAAAACACTTATTCAGCCTTTCTTTCAGATGTTTAGAGTTTTTGGTGCAGATTTTCCAGGCTGCAGCTCTTCTTAAAACTCCCTTTGTTGCATTTTAAAAAGAAGACCCTGAAAATCTCCTCCTCTTCATCTCCTTTGTGTGTAAATCGTCCTCCTCCGTCTCTTGGTCTGCTTTCCTCCTCTCCCACTTCTGTCAGGGCTTCCTTGTGTCTCTGATTTTCATGTACTTAGAGCAGAGCGTTTCCACCAGGGACAAACGGAGAGGAAAACCAAAAAGCTTTGACTAAATCTGCCTTTTGATTTGAGGATCCTGCAGAAAGAGAGAGGTGATGGATGCTCGGGGGTTTTATCTGCAGAACACATGATATCTTCTCTTTGTGTAAAACTCAAAGTCTTCCTCTCTCACCTTCGATTCGTCACTAGACTGTAAACTGGGGCTTTCATACAATCATTTACATAATATAATAGATTATGTTTTATACTCTGAGTGACATATTTGTTTTTCAGATTTAAATAAGATTTTAATGAGTGAAAATATTATCCATCTGTGTGTGAGTCAACAGGCAGACAGGCGGCGTGTTTCTGTCAAAGCAGCATTATGAGTGTCTATGTCTGTTAATCTGTGTGTGTGTGTGTGTGTGTGTGTGTGTGTGTGTGTGTGTGTGTGTGTGTGTGTGTGTGTGTGTGTGTGTGTGTGTGGTGTGTGTGTGTGTGTGTGTGTGTGGTGGTGTGTGTGTGTGTGTGTGTGTGTGTGTGTGTGTGTGTGTGTGTGTGTGTGTGTGTGTGTGTGTGTGTGTGTGTGTGCAGACATACAGACGGCTCACTGTTCCCCAGTGGGAGTGTTACAGTGGCTCATCCACAAACTGGAGGGAGATCAACCGAAGTACCGGCTACACAAACACACCACACACACACACACACACACACACACACACACACACACACACACACACACACACACATAAACACACACACACACACACACACACACACACACACAGTTTGGGCTGCTACTTCTAACACTTTCAAACCAACAACCACACAGCGGTGTGTTTTTATTGATTGAATCCCCTCTGATCTGCTAAATGCAGTTTGACTTCTTATTGAGAGAGGTTGGTGCAGTCGGCTACTCACATCCTTTACTTTAGAACTGAAACCAGAGCCCAGTCTGCTCTGATTGGTTAGCTGCCCGGCTCTGATGTGATTGGTCAACCGATTGTCTTTTCTGAATGTTTTGCTGGCACCTTAAAAGGAGTAGCTTACGTTTCTCGTTGTACTTGTATAATGACAATAAATTATTCTATTCTATTCTATTCTAGAGATGTCCCGCCCCTTAGCCTATCACGTACGATATGTTGGAGCGCGAGCCAATAGGAGTGCGAGTGTTCCATAGTGATGTCACTTTGTTCCAGAAGTAAATAAAGGAGTCCAATGCGTTTCTTTATTTTAAACAATTCTGGCAATTTGATTATGTTAGAGAGGTCGGTTGAGAACGCGTTATAAAACCACAAACATAACAAATTATAAATATTATTTCAAACTAAGAATAAAAAAAGGCTTTAAAATGTGTTTTAAATGTCAAAATATTGTCTTGTTTTTGGTGTAATCTCATAAAGGAGTTGATTATTTCTGCAGTTAATCAGCAGGTTGATTTGACATCTCCAGGCTCTTGTTTTCCTTCCTCTCTGGAGATCATTTGTTTTAATGAGCTCAGGTTTAATCAGCAGGAAGTCAAAGTAAAAGAGTCGCAGATGTCTTCCTTCAGACTCCGCTGAGCAGAAAAGTGAAAACAGCCTCGCAGGCAACGCTCTGTAATGACCGCTGTTTGTCACAAGACGTTTCCACTTCAGCGGATCAATATTTGTCGTGTTCAACGAGCAACGCTGGAAATGTATAAGAGTTTAAACTCTGCTGTTTGTCCTGCACACACAGATGGGTCCTTCATTCATTTCACAACATGTGGCGCTACACACTCACTGTATTACTGTCGGACACACTTCCGTGTTTTCCTCCTTATCACTTCTTCTCTTATTCACCTCCATCTCTTTCTTCCTGTCTGCCAGCGACGTGCAGTCAGCGCAGGCACGGGATGCAGAGCCTCACCTGCCATACTCCAATGTAACGGGAACAAAACTAAAGAAAAAACTAAATAATAATAATAATAAAATGTCTCCACTGATCTGTGTTGTAAGTGTGATTTCTGTATGATTCCAATCGCTTTTTATAGTCAAATTCAGCAAATTTGCCGAGCTCCGCTACAACTACATGGGAGCGATGAGAAGTGCGGCAGGGACGAGCTCTGCCTCACGTAACCCCACAGGAACTGGCTGGAGCGCGGGCACTAATTTAGCGCGGCCACTTATTTTGTGAGCGCACTCAAGCCAGTTATTACCCCAAAGTGGAGCCTCGCCTGTGGAGCCTAGTGGAGCCTCGCAGCGGCAAAACTGTGGCGCGCTTACGGCCCGTCCACACGGCGGCGTGCGTTGAAGCTTCAACGCAGCTTCCCATTCACTTTGAATGGGGTGACGTCACGCTTTGCCGAACTGCATTGTGGTTCCGTCGCATCGCTTTGCTCGCGTTCAATTTTTCAAGCTTCGACGGAAGCGGCAGCCAATCAATTCATATGCCAGTACAAGCTCTAGCCAATCAAACCGCGTGCTTGTGTGTCCGGGGCGGGAGATTAATGTGATTGGTTGTTGGTCGCGCTCCAGACACGCCCACCGGCAAGCTTCAAACACGCTGCCGTGTGGACGTACCGTTACACTGTAGGTGCGCCGCGTTTGGGGGGGGGTGCGGGTGCTAGTGGAGCCTCGCAGATAGGGGTGCTGCAGCCCCCTCAGCACCCCCCTTCCTGCGTCCATTCGCAATGTCTCCCTGTCTCGCAGACCCCGCGCAGCAACCAGGAAATGACACCAGTAACCCAGCTCACACTGTCCGCTCCTCACAGCAGCGAGCCCCGCAACGTCCGGCCAACACGGCACCCAGACCCCACGCAGCATTCTCATCTGTTTGTCATTACTGGTGTCATTTTCTGGTTGCCATTGTAACACATAATCACTGATGTTCCGCTGTAACGGTGGTGGACTCATCAGAACAGAGTGGGCGAGCTGACCAATCAGAGCACAGTGGGCTCATAGGGAGGGAGGGGGGGGCAGGAGCTCCAACAAGCCGTTTAGGATAGAGTGAATACACATACTATACAGAGATGCTGAATGAGAAACCAATGTGAGTTTGGAACATTGAACAATTTAAATCTATTCTAGTAGACCTCAACAATGGAATGATGATCAGCAGAAATGGCCATTACATGGGACCTTTAAATACAGAGGTTGCTAACAAGTGTCTAAATGAGACGACTAAACATCATCATGCCCAACATTAGCCACCTTTAGCTTAGCGGTGGTGACGTGAAGTCATGTGACCGTGCTGTAGTTCCTTTATAGCCCAACATTAGCCACCTTTAGCTTAGGTGGTGACGTGAAGTCATGTGACCGTGCCCTAGTTCCTTTATAGCCAACATTAGCCTCCTTTAGCTTAGCGGTGGTGACGTGAAGTCATGTGACCGTGCTGTAGTTCCTTTATAGCTCAACATTAGCCGCCTTTAGCTTAGCGGTGGTGACGTGAAGTCATGTGACCGTGCTGTAGTTCCTTTATAGCCCAACATTAGCCTCCTTTAGCTTAGCGGTGGTGACGTGAAGTCATGTGACCGTGCTGTAGTTCCTTTATAGCCCAACATTAGCCACCTTTAGCTTAGCGGTGGTGACGTGAAGTCATGTGACCGTGCCCTAGTTCCTTTATAGCCCAACATTAGCCTCCTTTAGCTTAGCGGTGGTGACGTGAAGTCATGTGACCATGCTGGTGTTCCTTTATAGCCTTTTCCTTGAAAATCTGTAAAGTAATTAAAGGTATTAAATAAATGTATTGGAGTAAAAGTACACAATTTACCTTGTAAAAAGTATAAAATAGCATAAAGGTAAAGTACCTCCGAATTGTACTTAAGTATAGTACTTGAATAAATCTACTCAGTTACTTTACACCCCTGTGAAGGAACATAACAGTAGGTCCAACTTTTATTAGTGTAATAGCAGTTGTTGAACTTCCAGCTGTTTGTTTTAAACAAACCCTAAACTCTTTGTGTTTCCTCCAAGCTTTGTTGACCTAAAACAAAGGCTTTAACGCTTTAATGTGTGTCAGCCTCCCTTAATTCCTCTGAGTCCTTGTTTGTTTCCTCTCGCTTCATTATCTCTGTCATCCCGTTAATGACCGGGTCGGCCAGAGCAGCACGTCACTGATTTAGCTTTCCTTCCTCCAACAGATCCAGAGCACGATAGCTGCGAGTCGCTTGCTATTTAGGTTTTCCTCTCATCTAAATGCACTTATGTTGTCTATCTGAGATATGGAGATAGGTTTCACTGTGTGGTTCAGCTCAACTGTGCATAGAAAGATCCAATGAAAGATCCACTGGGACAGAAAGCAGGAGTCAACATATTACTGAAACTAAACAAATTCAAAAAACAGACGCTGTAAAGATCGATCCGAACCCCTGATTCCCCTAATTAGACTATTAATATCTCTGTGGACCAAAAAAAACACACTGCAAGTCTAACGATAGTGTGTTATATATTAGTTCTTATTTACATTATGAGAGCCCAGATTTAGCTAGATAGATAGATTTTGTACTGTATATAACGGTAAAAACAGCAGCGTGTTCCTCCAATAACTCTCCCCTATTCTCTCTGTTTCTGGCTTTTTTACCATTTTAGACATTTTTATTTAATGTATGCACTATGCCATCAAGTCAAACTCCTAGTATGTGCGAACCTACCTGGCAAAAACCTGTTTCTGATTCTGATTCTGATGTTTGTTTTCATCCTCGCTGACAGCGTTTTGTTCGCCTCTCCCACACACTTTCACGGCTGATTCTTCGTATGTTTTTAAACACATTAATGCAAAAGCTCAGGTAGGAAGCCTTCTGATGGAGTAAACCACAGTGGACCCAAATACAGGTAGAATTAACACAAATACCTTTAATTTCGGGTGATCCAGGCAATGCATTAGCACGAAATACAATGACGTACAAGGATCAGAAAAAGACTAAACATAAAACAGATAATCTAGGATCGTGACAAGAAGCTTTGCAGAGTTTTGATATGTTTATACTTTAGTCTTTCTGACATGTTCATCTCATTTCTTTAACTTTAACCCTCGCTCCCACGCGGCTTACACGGCTGATTCTTGGGACATTTCTTAACCCATTTATGTAAATATCTTCAAGCTGAAGCTCCACGAAGTCGGGTTTAATAATTTAGAGGTCGAGGAGATTATCTCAGGGTTCATTTTACATTTTTATTCCACACACAATGCTTTCCTCCTCGGAGAAAGCACGGCTGATGTTCTCTGGTGGGACTGAATCCGCAGATGAGTGGAGTTACATCAGGATTTACACACACTGCACACACTGCACACACTGCACACACTGCACACACTGGACACACTGCACACATGGATGCATGCTCGTGATGTGTGCATATGATAGTGAGTATGTGGAAAATATGTCTGAAATTACATAATCCACACTTTAATAATGTAATGCACAGCACATACAAATATATGCACAACTAATTACACTACTTCACGTCACCACCGCTAAGCTAAAGGAGGCTAATGTTGGGCTATAAAGGAACTACAGCACGGTCACATGACTTCACGTCACACCGCTAAGCTAAAGGAGGCTAATGTTGGGCTATAAAGGAACTACAGCAAGGTCACATGACTTCACGTCACCACCGCTAAGCTAAAGGAGGCTAATGTTGGGCTATAAAGGAACTACAGCACGGTCACATGACTTCACGTCACACCGCTAAGCTAAAGGAGGCTAATGTTGGGCTATAAAGGAACTACAGCAAGGTCACATGACTTCACGTCACCACCGCTAAGCTAAAGGAGGCTAATGTTGGGCTATAAAGGAACTACAGCACGGTCACATGACTTAACGTCACCACCGCTAAGCTAAAGGAGGCTAATGTTGGGCTATAAAGGAACTACAGCACGGTCACATGACTTCACGTCACCACCGCTAAGCTAAAGGTGGCTAATGTTGGGCTATAAAGGAACTACAGCACGGTCACATGACTTCACGTCACCACCGCTAAGCTAAAGTGGCTAATGTTGGGCTATAAAGGAACTACAGCACGGTCACATGACTTCACGTCACCACCGCTAAGCTAAAGGTGGCTAATGTTGGGCTATAAAGGAACTACAGCACGGTCACATGACTTCACGTCACCACCGCTAAGCTAAAGGAGGATAATGGTGGGCTATAAAGGAACTACAGCACGGTCACATGACTTCACGTCACCACCGCTAAGCTAAAGGAGGCTAATGTTGGGCTATAAAGGAACTACAGCACGGTCACATGACTTCACGTCACCACCGCTAAGCTAAAGGTGGCTAATCTTGGGCTATAAAGGAACTACAGCACGGTCACATGACTTCACGCCACCACCGCTAAGCTAAAGGTGGCTAATGTTGGGCTATAAAGGAACTACAGCACGGTCATGTGACTTCACGTCACCACCGCTAAGCTAAAGGTGGCTATGTTGGGCTATAAAGGAACTACAGCACGGTCACATGACTTCACGTCACCACCGCTAAGCTAAAGGTGGCTAATGTTGGGCTATAAAGGAACTACAGCACGGTCATGTGACTTCACGTCACCACCGCTAAGCTAAAGGTGGCTGATGTTGGGCTATAAAGGAACTACAGCACGGTCACATGACTTCACGTCACCACCGCTAAGCTAAAGGAGGCTAATGTTGGGCTATAAAGGAACTACAGCACGGTCATGACTTCACGTCACCACCGCTAAGCTAAAGGAGGCTAATGTTGGGCTATAAAGGAACTACAGCACGGTCATGTGACTTCAGGTCACCACCGCTAAGCTAAAGGTGGCTATGTTGGGCTATAAAGGAACTACAGCACGGTCACATGACTTCACGTCACCACCGCTAAGCTAAAGGAGGCTAATGTTGGGCTATAAAGGAACTACAGCACGGTCACATGACTTCACGTCACCACCGCTAAGCTAAAGGAGGCTAATGTTGGGCTATAAAGGAACTACAGCACGGTCACATGACTTCACGTCACCACCGCTAAGCTAAAGGTGGCTAATGTTGGGCTATAAAGGAACTACAGCACGGTCACATGACTTCACGTCACCACCGCTAAGCTAAAGGTGCTATGTTGGGCTATAAAGGAACTACAGCACGGTCACATGACTTCACGTCACCACCGCTAAGCTAAAGGAGGCTAATGTTGGGCTATAAAGGAACTACAGCACGGTCCATGACTTCACGTCACCACCGCTAAGCTAAAGGTGGCTAATGTTGGGCTATAAAGGAACTACAGCACGGTCACATGACTTCACGTCACCACCGCTAAGCTAAAGGAGGCTAATGTTGGGCTATAAAGGAACTACAGCACGGTCATGACTTCACGTCACCACCGCTAAGCTAAAGGTGGCTAATGTTGGGCTATAAAGAACTACAGCACGGTCACATGACTTCACGTCACCACCGCTAAGCTAAAGGAGGCTAATGTTGGGCTATAAAGGAACTACAGCACGGTCATGACTTCACGTCACCACCGCTAAGCTAAAGGAGGCTAATGTTGGGCTATAAAGGAACTACAGCACGGTCACATGACTTCACGTCACCACCGCTAAGCTAAAGGAGGCTAATGTTGGGCTATAAAGGAACTACAGCACGGTCACATGACTTCACGTCACCACCGCTAAGCTAAAGGAGGCTAATGTTGGGCTATAAAGGAACTACAGCACGGTCACATGACTTCACGTCACCACCGCTAAGCTAAAGGAGGCTAATGTTGGGCTATAAAGGAACTACAGCACGGTCACATGACTTCACGTCACCACCGCTAAGCTAAAGGAGGCTAATGTTGGGCTATAAAGGAACTACAGCACGGTCATGACTTCACGTCACCACCGCTAAGCTAAAGGAGGCTAATGTTGGGCTATAAAGGAACTACAGCACGGTCATGACTTCACGTCACCACCGCTAAGCTAAAGGTGGCTAATGTTGGGCTATAAAGGAACTACAGCACGGTCACATGACTTCACGTCACCACCGCTAAGCTAAAGGAGGCTAATGTTGGGCTATAAAGGAACTACAGCACGGTCACATGACTTCACGTCCCACCGCTAAGCTAAAGGTGGCTAATGTTGGGCTATAAAGGAACTACAGCACGGTCTTTTACTGACGATTTTATGATGTAGAACAAAATGTTAATACAATCTCTTCAGCTTTCATTAACCAGAGACCTTATTTCTAATCAAAAACCCATTTAAAAAACCTCACCGTCTTCCAAACATAAAGAAAGCAGAAATGCTAACATGCTGACTCCTTTTCTGGTTTCCTGACTAATTCTTTCTGCTCTTATCTAATGACCTTGAACATTAGACGACTCCACTTTTGTAATTGCCTGAAGAAAATACCAAAATGAAGCTAATATTGTTGTGTACTGTAGCAGCACTCTCCTTCCTGATATACCTTACAGGCTTTGCTCCATTACCTCGCTAATAGATGAAGCTGCTCTTTTATTTCCTGTTTTGTCGATTAGAGTCTCTGACTGTTTCTGTATGACACATTAATGGAAAATATAATAAAATCATGACCTGGGTTTTAAGAGAACTGAATGGCAGACATTTATTAAAAAGACAGCTGACAATAACCCAGCAGCATTAATGTGTTTTTGGTGTGTTTTTCTCCAGCGTCTTTTACCTCCACATTAAAAGACTATTCAGCATGTCTTTCATTTTCATGCTTTTACTCTGGGGTCTTTTCATTAAAGGTTAGAATCTTATTTGTTTAAGCCTTACAAAAGGTTTATGTCCCTTAACATAGTTATGTGTTTTCATGACTTTTCAATGATTACAAACTCTGCTCGTGTTTTATCTTGTAGAATCAGCGGAGTAATGTCGGCTGTAAATCATTCGAGCTGCAGTGTTCCTGCTTTCTATCAGCAGATAAAATCAAAGCCACCTGGACGAAAGTGACCTTCTACAACATTTATCATCTAATTAGCTTAATGTGACAAAAACAAAGAGAACACAAATCAATTAGCGACAGAAAGTTTAGGGAAATTTGATTTTAAACAATAACTGATGTTTGTTTTCCCTTGCATTGCTTGGGTCCAAACTGTAATACATTTTCATATTGGTAAAATGTTCCTTTTTCTTTTATTAATAACATTACATGTCATTGTTAGACGCTTTATCCAAAGCGACTTACATACTCAATACTGTGGACAATCCCCACAGGAGCAGTTTGGGGTGAAGTGTCTTGCCCAGGGACACAAGCCTCCCGAGGCATGTGGCCTCCTAACAGAGGTGTACTGCTAATGTGAACTTCTGCTGCGTTATACTTCCTCTATCAAGCTCCATGACCTGAGCAGCTGGAGGCCAGAAACCAATTATCAGAACCTGATTGTTCTTCAATTTAGTAAAAATCACACGGATTCATGAATGTTCCTTTTTCTTGATTGCATTGATTGTAAATGCATTCAAGCAGCTCTGTTATCCCGTTAAACCGTGGCTCACTACGATCAGAAAGTGTTTCTTATTATTATATTCCACAAGTTTTTTCCATGAAAATGACATACAGGTGAACTTAAATGATACACAAAATCACCAATTTGTTCACCCTGTGTGTCTGTGTGTGTGTGTGTGTGTGTGTTGTGTGTGGTGTGTGTGTGGTGTTGTGTGTGTGTGTGTGTGGTGTGTGTGTGTGTGTGTGGTGTGTGTGTGTGGTTGTGTGTGGTGTGTGTGTGTGTGTGTGTGTGTGTGTGTGTGGTGTGGTGTGTGTGTGGTGTGTGTGTGTGTGTGTGTGTGTGTGTGTGTGTTAAATCCGTACAGAACATCCTTGCTTTCTACATATGTCCGACTTTCTCCTACTTTAATATGTGTTTCTGCTTTCCAACAATGTCCACACCTTTCTTAAATGTCCCCACTTTCTAGGATCATCCTTACTCTCTAGAAATCTCCCCACTTTTTAGAAGTCTGGTAATGTGTTCAGCACAGTGGTCCCCATAATGATATAAGTACAGGAAATTACACACGTACACACATGTGCTTTTTGACCATTGACTAAAATGCAAAAAAACAATAGTGTCATTAGTCTCAGATGAAAACTGTACTCACACTGGTGTGTGGTGTGTGTGTGTGTGTGTGTGTGTGTGTGTGTGTGTGTGTGTGTGTGTGTGTGTGTGTGTGTGTGTGTGTGTGTGTGTGTGTGTGTGTGTGTGTGTGTGTCTCACCAACAGAGATGGTCCACACAGCGAGGATCTTGATCTTAGCCTTGGTGTGTGAGTTGAACCTGCTGTGGTGGATGGGGTTCCTGATCCCGATGTACCTGTCCAGAGAGATGGCGCACAGGTGCATGATGGAGGCCGTGGAGAACAGGACGTCCAGGTAGATCCACATGGGCAGAGGTCAGAGGGCAGCGGCCAGCCGTAGTCTATGAGGGAGATAGAACATGTTAAATATAGCTGAGACTTTTATCCAAATCTTTCTATGTAATCAACATGTTGATCACAATTTATGTAAACAAGTATTTCCAAGGCACACCTTTATAATTATTAGGATAAATAAAAACAGGTTTGAAATCATTAAATGTATACTATATGACAGTAAACCAAAAATATGAGTGATTACAAATTATTCCTTGGATACTCTATTGATCTTATCTTTTCTACTGTACGATTTTCAGCCTGGGGTGGAGCAAATTGTCAGAACCGCTGTCAACGAGACAAGAAGATGGCTGGAGGGGAAGACATTTGAAATCCTCTTTTTTGTCCACAGAGGGGAAATGTGCATCGTCAAGAGGGACGGTATAGATAGAGAAACTAATAAATAAAAGGCATTGCACCCTATCGTAGAAATGTATCGTAAGTCTCCTTTAATTATATATGTCACTGTAACTTCCTTTCTTGGGTTGACAGTTTAAATTCACGCCATAGCTACTAAATGTTCTCAGACAGAAGGTGTCGTCTTGAGGGCAGCGGCCAGCCGTAGTCTATGAGGGGAGAGAATAGATTGATTTAGCTGAGACTTTTATCCAAAGTTTTCTATGTGATCAACGACACAAGAGGGGCCGGAGAGAAATGATCAGAGAACTTTTATTCGTCCACAGAGAGGAAATGTGCATCGTCGCAGCAAAGGGGACGGTATACATAGAAAAACATGCACACATTAATACAAATACAGATCCAATAGTGCACTATAAGGTAGAAACACATGGTTTTATTACTGGTGTCCAGTTTCCTTATACAGTATGTAAAGCTTGATGTAATAGAAAAGCGATGTTTTTGCGTATGACAATATCTCAAATATGATTTTTATCACAATGTGATGACATGAGAGATGATTCATTATGTTTTGAGTTACCGTCCAACCCATAGTGACCTTCCACCGTTATAAAAGTCAGTGATAATCAAACAAACGCACATTAAAAAGCCTCTCCTCTCTGATGGCACAGAAACAGAAACATGTGTTTATCATTTTAATGTGACTCTAATAAAATGCTTCAGTGGAGCTTTAGTGAAAAGATAATTACACACACTGATAAATGCAGAGAGTCATACAGGGAATCACAAGCTGCTGCAGGCTTCAACACACACAACATACAGACACACACACACACACTCACATACAGACACACACACACACTCACATACAGACACACACACACACACACACACTGATTCCATACAGCAAGTTAATTTTTAGAATTCATAATTGATGTTTATCTTTTAAGAAATATTTGTACGCATGTTCCTTTATTAAAGACTTGAGCAAATATTAAAAGAGGTCCTATTATTCTTTTTTGGGGTGCTCCCATCCCTGTATGTGTTTCTATAGGTTTTAGTGCATGTAAATGGTCTGCAAAGGCTAAAATTAAGATATGTGAAAATGTTATTGGTTAGATAAGAAATGAATCAACTATTTCAACTGTTTTTATTGATTTTCACTTTGTCAAACACAGAACTGGGCACATGAAAATGCAGATGTGTAATTTTACAACAATCGAAGTAAATTTATAAGAAATTCATCAGATATTATTTTGCTGCTTTTTGTGCTTACTAAAACCACTTAAAAACTAAGTTGATAAATAGATTTTAAAGGATTTCTGATGGTAAGATGCTTCTCTGTTTGGTTTCTACTCAATTGGGGGACGATCGCCTGTTTATAGTTTATAGCCCGATATATATTGTGGCTTTCTTTTGCCTTTGGACTTTCTGAGTAGCGTATTAATTGGTCTTTGTCGGCTATCAGTGTGAAGTCCTTTTATATGTCTGTTCTAAACGATTGGGACATTTGGGTTTCACACACATCTTCATATTCATGTTTCCAGAAGACTTCATGGGGCTCGGGGTGAAAGCGTTAGTTGAAGGTTCAAACAAAGCTTTGTTGAAAGCAAAGAAAAGTGAAAATAATTCATTCAAAGAGAAGGGAAACGGAGAAAATGAGTTCCCCGAGAGGGAAGGAAGGTCGAGGGGAGGAAAGACGAGGACATAAGAGAGAGAAGAAGAAATGTCTGAAGATGAAGCTGAGGCCAAGAACACACACACACACACAACACACACACAACACACACACACACACACACACACACACACACACCCCGATAACATCAAAGCATTCCTCGTGAATCTGGAGACAGATACAATGTAAGCAAAATTGCCTTTTCTTATTTTTCAAAGTAAAAGAAGATTAAACTTCATTTAGTTCAAATAAGGGTTTTTCAAAGTAAGAATGCATCGATCTGACATCCTACTTCATACATTTTCAATAAGGGTGCTTCAATTTTCTAAATAAAATTGCACATGATATCATCCTTCATAAATGTAACAGATGTTATCGATTTCACTCTTATTTTTGAAAGTCTATGATGTCCGTATATAAACGGTTTGACTCTTTGACGAAAAATATGTTGTTTTGTTTTTGGTGAATTTGTATTTATTTTTCATTCAATCTCAGAAACTACAAGGAGCATAATCAAGCCTGTGGTTTATATAAACTCTTAATACGTTGATATGCAGACGGATCAATGTGAAAAAAAAACACAATTTGACGTTTTTCCTCAAAATTCATGTGACATAAGTGATAGATAGATAGATAGATAGATAGATAGATAGATAGATAGATAGATAGATAGAGAGAGAGAGAGATGGATGGATGGATGGATGGATGGATGAGGATGGATGGATGGATTGGATGGATGGTGGATGGATGGATGGATGGATGGATAGATAGATAGATAGATAGATAGATAGATAGATAGATAGATAAGATAGAGAGATAGATAGATAGATAG
Organism: Dissostichus mawsoni; assembly: GCA_011823955.1. NCBI lineage: Eukaryota > Metazoa > Chordata > Actinopteri > Perciformes > Nototheniidae > Dissostichus > Dissostichus mawsoni. Next base: position 35,778,176 of record JAAKFY010000018.1, read on the forward strand.
ATAGATAGATAGATAGATAGATAGATAGATAGATAGATAGAGAGATAGATAGATAGATAGATAGATAGATAGATAGATAGATAGATAGATAGAATTAACAATGAAAAATAAAATGAAATATTATATCAAATATAAACAATAAACAAAACAATATAAATATTCTGGATAATTAAATCAAAAAGTCAAAAATACTACAGAATCTACTAAGTGGTTTCTTTCTCTCTAAGCCTGTTTTTAGGCAGATGTTAAAATATGTCCCTCTAATTTGTGTTGATCATGTTTGTGTGATTCTTGTGAAAAACACGCTGAAATATGTGTTTATTTTCTAGCTCTCTCGGAGCTGAAACACAAGCAGCTAATTACCACTAACGTCTTATTAAAGTGTTTTTTGTGTTGGTTTCCTGACAGCAGAACAAAAGAGGAGAGAGAAGAGGCAGCAAAATTACTAACATTATTAAAGTGCCTCTTCTTCTTCTTCTTCTCTCTGAGTCTCTGTCAAGTTCAAATTAAATGATGATGGCCGACACAAAGAGAGGAAACAATGCCGATGATTAGAAACTGAAATGTGTGAGAGCTGAGAGCGAAGAGAGGAAACTGTAAGTGCGAAAATCCTAAAATATTTCCCCTGATTTTAGGAAAAAGCGTGTGAGCAGCCGGGTGATTAAACGGGTCTTTTGTTGGAGGATTATTCTGGTGTTTTTCTAAATTTGTCGACAAAATCCAACACCCGCTGATGACATAAATGTATTATTTATAGTTTAAAAAATGTCCTAACATAGCTGTGCATTCATCCGACTAACAGGAGTGAATATCGGATTTGTTGGGGACTATTTTTAGTTAATCCAAATTAGTCACCAGTGAGTATTTGGAGCAGAAGGGAGGTGTGTAAATCAAAATTATATATATTTTAACCCTTTTTTACATGTGTCTTATTGCTAACAAACCCTGTCTAAAACCATCAATGTGTCCCAAAAAAATATGTGGCAAATTCCTACTAACGATGTTAAATATATAACGTTTCATATTTTCAAAGAATTCCAATGTCTTTATTGTTTTTATCAAACAAGTTTGGGATTGTTTTAAGATACGGATTTCTCCACATGTGAGGATTTGTAGCAGCAGGACAGTGTTTGTGGATTTGAGTTCAAATCTTAAAGGTCACCTATTCTGCAAAATCCACTCATCATGTCTCTTCTACATCAACATGTGTCCCCTCTTCTTCATGTCTCTTCTACATCAACATGTGTCCCCTCTGTGTAAAGAGACTCTCTCTTTACACAGAGGGGACACATGTCTCTTCTACATCAACATGTGTCCCCTCTTTTTCACGTCTCTTCTACTTCAACATGTGTCCCCTCTTCTTCATGTCTCTTCTACATCAACATGTGTCCCCTCTTCTTCATGTCTCTTCTACATCAACATGTGTCCCCTCTTCTTCATGTCTCTTCTACATCAACATGTGTCCCCTCTGTGTAAAGAGACTCTGAAAGTTTCAGGAACAAAGATTCTCTCTCTTTTTCCTGATCCATTTCTATAAAAACCTGTCTGAAAATGAGCTGATCAGATTTTGGACACGTTATGATGTCATAACGATGTTTTGGCTTGTGTAACCATTAGCCAATCAGAAACCAAGGTAAAAGATAAGATACTTTATTGACGCCAAATTGGGAATTTCTGTCTGTGACCCGTAATGAAATATGTAAAAACTGAAATATATGGTTTAATTTTTTTTAGACATATTCCAAAAACAACTGTTATTTATAAATGTATTTTTGTCAGCAAATCCTGTGAAAAGCCAGAATACACAAAAATAAGTCTGAACACTTTGAGTTCCTGTCGTTGGGTGGTTTCTACTCACTGTAAATAATCATAGACTGTATATATAAATGGACGTAGTGTCCGTGACGTCACCCATAGGTTTCTGCAGAGTTGCTGAGAAGCCCTTGGTAGGCGGAGTCGGCCGCTGCCGTCTCGACAGTGACGTCAGAGTCTAACTCCCGCCTGCTCCGGCCTGATCCAAATAAGGGCAAAGAGGCGGAGCCGAGGCGGCATAAGGTAATACTCCACCACGCACCAACACAACAAACACGTCCGAGTTCAAGTTGTGTTCCCCGGATCAGCCTCGCATCTGAGCCCCTGTAGCATCCTGGAGCTAACAGAGCTAACGGAACTAGCAGAGGGACAGAAAGCTAGAAGCAGCACTCACCGCAGAGACCTGTCCATCAAAGTGACCACGCCCTAAATTATGCAAAAACGTTAAGATCTAATATAACTAAAAGGGGTGCGTTATAAAACAATTCACTCCCCAATCCATTGTCATGAAGGTGGAATCTAACTCTATCCAGAATAAGTTTTATTGCATCCAGGGCTAGAAACATGTTTATTTCTGCTGTAAAGTCAGGCATTTTAACATGGGGTCTATGGAAATTGCTCCTTTCTGCAGCCATCCCCTATCGGCCAATAGATGAACTGCAGTTTGTGGCACTTCCTTATTGGCCTCCCAGCTCTGCCCAGAGTTTGCCGCTTGTAAATAACCCAATTTGTGTTCTGTGAAACTGAAAAGGATATTACATTGTTTTTGTTACTATAGGTTAACTTCCTGTTTTATTTAGATGCTTTTATTTTCAAGAAGAGTTAGCGCTGTTGACAGGAAGTTGTTGTTGCTATGGAAACAACGTGACGGAGAAAAGGAGCGGAGATTAACGGAGAAAAGTAATATCTACATATAAAGACGGAGAAAGTAAAGGATAATGTTTATGTTTAAGTGTTAGCACCCCCCGAAGAGGCACAATGTTGGTATTAACTATAATATACAAATGTAGGTTGTGTCCTAATTCGTTTATATGCTGTTTTGTAGCTTTGCTGGCTGTTTGCAGTTCACTTTTGGTAGTATGCTAAAGTGATTCTAATACGGATGGAGCCTAAATGTATTTGTTATTTTGTGTCTTTAAAGTTCTTACGTTGATATTGGAGATTTCAATACATTCATAATGTAATGTTCCACAATAGGAGTCGGAAACAGGCCTCAAGTTCTTAGGTTTAATAGCTCCTTTGGTAGCATACAAATACAGGTTCATAGGTCACAGGTTACAGGTCGCAGGTTCAACATCACTCTATTTCTCCACTCACTAACTCACACACAACACAGCAGGGTCAACGTCACTCTAGTACTCCACTCACTAACTCACACACAACACAGCAGGTTCAACGTCACTCTAGTACTCCACTCACTAACTCACACACAACACAGCAGGGTCAACGTCACTCTAGTTCTCCACTCACTAACACACACACAACACAGCAGGTTCAACGTCACTCTAGTCTCCACTCACTAACTCACACACAACACAGCAGGGTCAACGTCACTCTAGTACTCCACTCACTAACACACACACAACACAGCAGGTTCAACGTCACTCTAGTACTCCACTCACTAACACACACACAAACAGCAGGGTCAACGTCACTCTAGTTCTCCACTCACTAACTCACACACAACACAGCAGGTTCAACGTCACTCTAGTACTCCACTCACTAACACACACACACCAGCAGGGTCAACGTCACTCTAGTACTCCACTCACTAACACACACACAACACAGCAGGTTCAACGTCACTCTAGTACTCCACTCACTAACACCACACAACACAGCAGGGTCAACGTCACTCTAGTTACTCCACTCACTAACTCACACACAACACAGCAGGGTCAACGTCACTCTAGTACTCCACTCACTAACTCACACACAACACAGCGGGGTCAACGTCACTCTAGTACTCCACTCACTAACACACACACAACACAGCAGGGTCAACGTCACTCTAGTACTCCACACACTAACTCACACACAACACAGCAGGTTCAACGTCACTCTAGTACTCCACTCACACAACACAGCAGGGTCAACGTCACTCTAGTACTCCACTCACTAACTCACACACAACACAGCGGGGTCAACGTCACTCTAGTACTCCACTCACTAACACACACACAACACAGCAGGTTCAACGTCACTCTAGTACTCCACACACTAACTCACACACAACACAGCAGGGTCAACGTCACTCTAGTACTCCACTCACTAACACACACACAACACAGCAGGTTCAACGTCACTCTAGTACTCCACTCACTAACTCACACACAACACAGCGGGGTCAACGTCACTCTAGTACTCCACTCACTAACACACACACAACACAGCAGGTTCAACGTCACTCTAGTACTCCACACACTAACTCACACACAACACAGCAGGTTCAACGTCACTCTAGTACTCCACTCACTAACTCACACATAACACAGCAGGTTCAACGTCACTCTAGTACTCCACTCACTAACTCACACAACACAGCACGGTCAACGTCACTCTAGTACTCCACTCACTAACTCACACACAACACAGCAGGTCAACGTCACTCTAGTACTCCACTCACTAACTCACACAACACAGCAGGGTCACGTCACTCTAGTACTCCACTCACTAACTCACACACAACACAGCAGGGTCAACGTCACTCTAGTACTCCACTCACTAACTCACACACAACACAGCGGTCAACGTCACTCTAGTACTCCACTCACTAACTCACACACAACACAGCGGGGTCAACGTCACTCTAGTACTCCACTCACTAACTCACACACAACACAGCAGGGTCAACATCACTCTAGTACTCCCTCACTAACACACACACAACACAGCAGGTCAACGTCACTCTAGTACTCCACTCACTAACTCACACATAACACAGCAGGGTCAACGTCACTCTAGTACTCCACTCACTAACCACACACAACACACCAGGGTCAACGTCACTCTAGTACTCCACTCACTAACACACACACAACACAGCGGGGTCACGTCACTCTAGTACTCCACTCACTAACACACACAACACAGCAGGGTCAACGTCACTCTAGTACTCCACTCACTAACTCACCACAACACAGCGGGGTCAACGTCACCACTCTCCAGCCCTCCCCCTCTGCTCCCCCAACCACAGGCCCGCACACCGACCAGCATGACTGCAGCTCTGTGATTGGCAGAGAGACGGGGATGCTTGAGTGACCCACACAGCACCCTATACAGGGTCGCTACAATATCATCAGTCAAGTCTTCGACCATTATTCGGAGGGAAATGCTACACTCACTATGTAGATCTTTAAAAACAGAAATATTTAGTTTCAAGTTTGAAGAAAACTTAATGAAGAACAAAGAGATGTGTCTCTTTAAAAAGCCTCGTGCATCAGCTGCAAAATGCATCGTCACAAGCTAAAAACAGGTCTGTATTTCTGAGAAACTCTTGACAAATATCTATATTTTATTGCACAATACACCAAATGCATGCCTTTAGCTGGTAGTGGAGTATTTTCAGTGTGCAGTTTTCCGTCCATATCACTATTTCTCTGACTGTTTCCTGAACTCACGCTCGCCTCCTCGGGGAAAAATGTGAGAATTGTATTTTTGTGTTTCCTCCGTGTTCAGGGACTTCCATTAGAGCTCGTCTCAGTTTTTTTTTTTAAACCCTCGACACAGAAAATGACGGACAGGCATCAGATACACAGGGGGGGGTTAGATGTGGGTTAGGCACTGGCAAATCTGATCAAATAGAACTCACCATGCATACTACATGCACACTACATGCACACTACATGCACTCTAAAGGAGTGAACTGCATCTCACATCTCTTAGTGCTTTTCAGGGTTTTCATAACGCACTTTAAAATGCCTTGAAATCAACTCTATAAGTGAACTAGCTTTGTCTTGTAATCTCGTTTGGAAAGGACTACATGTTTTTAAGAGAAATAAACAATTATTTATTAATGGAAAAAGACAAAACACCTTGCAGAGGAAACAGCAGCACTGAGTCTGGGTCTATACACACACATCTGGATATTTCCTCCTTTTTCTTCCTCTTTCAGCTGATTCAGATTCAGAATACTTTAATGTCTTAAATGGTGTGAATGTGAGTGTGTGTGTGTGTGTGTGTGTGTGTGTGTGTGTGTTGTGTGTGTGTGTGTGTGTGTGTGTGTGTGTGTGTGTGTGTGTGTGTGTGTTTGTGTGTGTGTGTGTGTGTGTGTGTGTGTGTGTGTGTGTGTGTGTGTGTGGTGTGTGTGTTGTGTGTGTGTGTGTGTACATGACTGATTTCATTGTGCATCATCACAGTTTCTGTCATGGTAACACCTCGCCCCCCCCCCCCCATGAGTCACAGGGTGTCATGTGACCCTCTGACTCACCTGCATTATTAAAGCTCTGATATCTGAGGTGTGTGAACCGGAAGGAGCAACATGTGACAGGAGAAGAGAGAAAGTCATGTGATCAGACAGAGAGGCAGTGGGGGTCAGGAAATCACTTTACACACCATGAACCTGCAGAAGAGACATGCACAAATAAAATGCATACTGTGATCTCCCTCTGTATAATGTGACACTAACACACACTGAAATACACACTGACACACTAACACACACTGACACACTCTCACACACACTTACTAATAAAGTCTGACACACTCTACACACACTTACTAATAAAGTCTGACACACATTAATACACACCGACACACACTCACACACACTCACACACACTCACACACACTGACACACACTCACACACACTGACACACAGAGGGGGAGAGAAACTAAATAACTGATCGAAATGAAATGTTTTCTGGTTGGTTTACGAGCAGGTTTCTGTTTCCTGAAAGCAGATCTGATTGGATGAGAAACCTGAGTTTCTGCACACAGACGTTACTGCAGAGCTAATCTCCATAAAGTACCAGCTGGTTAATGTATGCACGAGGAGGAAGAAGGTTTAGCAGCAGAGGAAGAGGTCACAGTTTATCAGAAGCTTCACACACTTTCCCTCAAACATCATGAGCAGAATTAGAGCCGCGCTAATGGAGCAGCAGAGGAGCTTAAAGCAGGAAGTTAACACTATATACAACTCAAAGAAATATCACTCATATTTACATGATTAGCCAATTATAGTGATGTTGAACTGTAAACAAGCAATAAACAGAACGCTGCTGCAGGCCGAGAGCAAGATAATACTTCCTACACACACATTTAAAACACTGAGATACTAGAGATAAAACACACTTATATTAGAGATAAAACACACTTATATTAGAGATAAAAACACTTATATTAGAGATAAAACACACTTATATTAGAGATAAAACACACTTATAAACACACTTATAAACACACTTATTTGAGAGATAAACACACTTATGTTAGAGATAAAACACACTTATATTAGAGATAAAACACACTTAAATTAGAGATAAAACACACTTATATTAGAGATAAAACACACTTATATTAGAGATAAAACACACTTAAATTAGAGATAAAACACACTTATATTAGAGATAAAACACACTTAAATTAGAGATAAAACACACTTATATTAGAGATAAAACACACTTATGTTAGAGGTAAAACACACTTATGTTAGAGATAAAACACACTTATGTTAGAGATAAAACACACTTATTTTAGAGATAAAACACACTTATTTGAGAGATAAAACACACTTATGTTAGAGATAAAACACACTTATATTAGAGATAAAACACACTTAAATTAGAGATAAAACACACTTATATTAGAGATAAAACACACTTAAATTAGAGATAAAACACACTTATATTAGAGATAAAACACACTTAATTAGAGATAAAACACACTTATATTAGAGATAAAACACACTTATGTTAGAGGTAAAACACACTTATGTTAGAGATAAAACACACTTATGTTAGAGATAAAACACACTTATTTTAGAGATAAAACACACTTATTTTAGAGATAAAACACACTTATATTAGAGATGAAACATACTTATTTCAAACATAAAAACTGCTCATAATAGAGTTAAATCGTACTTATTATAGATAAATCACGCCTCTACCAGAGATAAAACTCTGCTCAGGTGCAGGAACATGTGAGGAAATATCTGACGGTTTTGGAAAGAAAAGGGAGGTTTGTCCCCGGAGACGAAGCCAAATGTTCTCCATCTGAATTACAGCGTGTCATCGTAAACCCTAATTATTAATCATTCCACTTTAATTACACGCTGCTGTCAGGAGGACGGAGGAAAAGTTTCACTAATAGAGTTGGGAGGGATGAAACCCTGTTTAATGGTCACACATGCAGAGCACACAGCACACACAGTGACATGTGTTCTCTGCTTTTGACCCATCCTAGCACCAGGAGTCTAGAACCAGGTCCAGGAGCCGGGCAGCTAGTGTACAGCGCCCGGGGAGCAATGGGAGTGAGGGGGGAAGGGGGATGTCTGTCCGGTGCCTTGCTCAAGGGCACCACGGCAGGGCAGGAGGTGAACTGGGACCTCTCCAAGTAGAAGTCCACACTCCATATTTTAGGTCTGGTTGGGGACTTGAACCGGCAACCCTACGGCTCAAAGTCCAAGCCCCTACTGACTGAGCCCCTGCCGGACTATAATGCTGATAATGACAGGAGGGAGAAAGTTTGAGGCTTTTAGAAATGTATATTTTGTTATTGGAATCAGCGGGAGAGGACTCTTTAAAGTAGAGACCCTACATGCTGATATACAGCTGAACACCAGCAGGAGAGAACTCTTTAAAGTAGAGACACTACATACTGACATACACCTGAACATCAGCAGGAGAGGACTCTTTAAAGTAGAGACACTACATACTGATATACACCTGAACATCAGCAGGAGAGGACTCTTTAAAGTAGAGACACTACATACTGATATACACCTGAACATCAGCAGGAGAGGACTCTTTAAAGTAGAAACACTACATACTGATATACAGCTGAACACCAGCAGGAGAGAACTCTTTAAAGTAGAGACACTACATACTGATATACACCTGAACATCAGCAGGAGAGGACTCTTTAAAGTAGAGACACTACATACTGATATACACCTGAACATCAGCAGGAGAGGACTCTTTAAAGTAGAAACACTACATACTTATATACAGCTGAACACCAGCAGGAGAGGACTCTTTAAAGTAGAGACACTACATACTGACATACACCTGAACATCAGCAGGAGAGGACTCTTTAAAGTAGAGACCCTACATGCTGATATACAGCTGAACACCAGCAGGAGAGAACTCTTTAAAGTAGAGACACTACATACTGATATACACCTGAACATCAGCAGGAGAGGACTCTTTAAAGTAGAGACCCTACATGCTGATATACAGCTGAACACCAGCAGGAGAGAACTCTTTAAAGTAGAGACACTACATACTGACATACACCTGAACATCAGCAGGAGAGGACTCTTTAAAGTAGAGACACTACATACTGATATACACCTGAACATCAGCAGGAGAGGACTCTTTAAAGTAGAGACACTACATACTGATATACACCTGAACATCAGCAGGAGAGGACTCTTTAAAGTAGAAACACTACATACTGATATACAGCTGAACACCAGCAGGAGAGAACTCTTTAAAGTAGAGACACTACATACTGATATACACCTGAACATCAGCAGGAGAGGACTCTTTAAAGTAGAGACACTACATACTGATATACACCTGAACATCAGCAGGAGAGGACTCTTTAAAGTAGAAACACTACATACTTATATACAGCTGAACACCAGCAGAGAGGACTCTTTAAAGTAGAGACACTACATACTGACATACACCTGAACATCAGCAGGAGAGGACTCTTTAAAGTAGAGACCCTACATGCTGATATACAGCTGAACACCAGCAGGAGAGAACTCTTTAAAGTAGAGACACTACATACTGATATACACCTGAACATCAGCAGGAGAGGACTCTTTAAAGTAGAGACACTACATACTGATATACAGCTGAACATCAGCAGGAGAGGACTCTTTAAAGTAGAGACACTACATACTGATATACACCTGAACATCAGCAGGAGAGGACTCTTTAAAGTAGAGACACTACATACTGATATACACCTGAACATCAGCATGAGAGGACTCTTTAAAGTAGAGACACTACATACTGATATACAGCTGAACATCAGCAGGAGAGGACTCTTTAAAGTAGAGACACTACATACTGATATACACCTGAACATCAGCAGGAGAGGACTCTTTAAAGTAAAGACACTACATACTGATATACAGCTGAACATCAGCAGGAGAGGACTCTTTAAAGTAGAGACACTACATACTGATATACACCTGAACATCAGCAGGAGAGGACTCTTTAAAGTAGAGACACTACATACTGATATACACCTGAACATCAGCAGGAGAGGACTCTTTAAAGTAAAGACACTACATACTGATATACAGCTGAACATCAGCAGGAGAGGACTCTTTAAAGTAGAGACACTACATACTGATATACACCTGAACATCAGCAGGAGAGGACTCTTTAAAGTAGCGACACTACATACTGATATACACCTGAACATCAGCAGGAGAGGACTCTTTAAAGTAGAGACACTACATACTGATATACACCTGCACATCAGCAGGAGAGGACTCTTTAAAGTAGAGACACTACAGACTGATATACACCTGAACATCAGCAGGAGAGGACTCTTTAAAGTAGAGTCACTAGATACTGATATACACCTGAACATCAGCAGGAGAGGACTCTTTAAAGTAGTGACACTACATACTGATATACACCTGAACATCAGCAGGAGAGGACTCTTTAAAGTAGTGACACTACATACTGATATACACCTGAACATCAGCAGGAGAGGACTCTTTAAAGTAGAGACACTACATACTGATATACACCTGAACATCAGCAGGAGAGGACTCTTTAAAGTAGAGACACTACATACTGATATACACCTGAACATCAGCAGGAGAGGACTCTTTAAAGTAGAGACACTACATACTGATATACACCTGCACATCAGCAGGAGAGGATTCTTTAAAGTAGAGACACTACATACTGATATACACCTGAACATCAGCAGGAGAGGACTCTTTAAAGTAGAGTCACTAGATACTGATATACACCTGAACATCAGCAGGAGAGGACTCTTTAAAGTAGAGACACTACATACTGATATACACCTGAACATCAGCAGGAGAGGACTCTTTAAAGTAGAGACACTACATACTGATATACATCTGAACATCAGCAGGAGAGGACTCTTTAAAGTAGAGACACTACATACTGATATACACCTGAACATCAGCAGGAGAGGACTCTTTAAAGTAGTGACAATACATACTGATATACACCTGAACATCAGCAGGAGAGGACTCTTTAAAGTAGACACTACATACTGATATACACCTGAACATCAGCAGGAGAGGACTCTTTAAAGTAGAGACACTACATACTGATATACACCTGAACATCAGCAGGAGAGGACTCTTTAAAGTAGTGACAATACATACTGATATACACCTGAACATCAGCAGGAGAGGACTCTTTAAAGTACAAGATTACGAAATACTTTAATCACTGATTTCTGCACAGATCCCTTCTTTTTCTTTGCAAAACGCTCAAAGGCTTTATTTTCATATGCACTATAGGTACAGTGCAATTTAGGCAATGAAAATGTAAAGATCCCGGTTCCTTAAACTATGCAACACTTAAAATAAAATATAAAATAAATGGTGCATTAGACGCAGTGTAGAACCAGGTTATCTTTGCTCACTGCCTCACAGAAACAAAGGTCTTATATAACTCTTGATGTTACACTGCCCTACTTCTCGGGGTAAAATGTGAGCTCAGATTATTAAAGCCTCAAACTGTCAGAGGGCTTTCCTCCAGAACATCCTCAATATAAATGTCTCAGTCGAGTTTAATCTATTTAACCTTCAAGATGCCATTTGCTCCATGCTGTTGTCACGTGTGCCGCAGTCACGTCAGCATGTAATCACTTTATCACGAGCTGCCGACAGGAAGTCTGCTGATGCGTCCGGACAATTAGACTCACAGCAGTTTCCTACCAGGGTTCAACATGCAATAAATAAGATCTGTGTTAATTCTGGAAGATGTGCATCACACACAGGAGGGATTCTACCATTTCATCCTATGATAGTGTTAGAAAGATCTCACTGGTCACCGGCTTGATCTTCAATCTCAGGATCCATGTATTTCTGATCCTCTCAAGAATGGAAGTAGTCAAAACGAATTTGTTGGTATTTTTCTCAAAATCCTGACTTTTCTCAAAAATCTCAAAATTCTGACTTTTTCTCAAAATAAAAAAGAATGGTTTTTCTCAAAAATCTCAAAATTATGACTTTTTCTCAAAAATGTCAAAATTTTGACTTTTTCTAAAAAATCAAAAAAATTGAGTTTTTCGCAAAAATCTAAAAAATCTGAGTTTTTCTCAAAAATCGCAAATGTATGACTTTTTTTGAATACTTAAACATTTTAATAATCCCTGGTCCCCGGCTTGAACTTCAATCTCAGGATCCATGTATTTGTGATCCTCTCCAGAATGGAAGTAGTCATCACATACAGAGCATCAACTAGTTCCTGAACAGTGTCCTTCACATGCTGATATCCAAGAGAGGGAGTTACACAGTCACAGATGGAGGAATAGAAAGCAGTATTCAATGTTTACTTCAGATTAGCTCCACGTCAGAAATAATCATGCTTGTCATATGTCTCTCTCCATAGAGGCTGAATCATCATGTTAATCACATAGCTATCATATGCCTCAAACAGTCCTGATGCTCTTCTAGGTAATCAAACATCCTGTCATGTTCACAGCTACAGTTGGGATACCTTTGTTATCATGTGACTCTCAGATTGGAAGAGGACATTCAGTATTTTCACAACAGTTATCTTACGAAGAGTTATTCGTGCATTCTCCTAGGAATTTACAACAACCCGTTTCCATTTGCGCTCGTTACATGCACTCGGTCTTTCAAGATAAAGATTATAGACAATTTCATGGGAAACTACTTAGTAGGTAGAGGAAACGTTGGAGGTTTAGGTGAGGAAAAGGTTGGGTTAAAAATCTAAAGAAAGAGCAAAGTCACGTAATAACTAAGTCAAAGTTTAGGTTAAAAACAACGGAAGTTTAAATGTTGTGCCAAATACATTCTGGTTCATCGGCCAAGAAAACTCCTTTCTTCCTACCCTCTCTAAAAAAACATTCCCATACGGCTCCTCTTCACTCACAGCCACTCTTATAGTGAAATAAATACTGTGAAGTATGTAAAGTAATATATTGTCTTGTGCATTCTATGTGTCTAATCTACGGATATCTCCTGAACTTCCCCACTCAATCTATCAAGACCCGAGCAGTTCTATTAGAAGTCCAAGGTAAGGCACGGGCCGCGCATGTCGCTCAAAGGAATCCCTCGCCATATGAACTTTGACCCTCGGAGAAAGAGAGGCAGAACGTGTCTACTCCCTTAGGATAGGTCTGAGGAACAGGGGTAGGAAGAGAAGTAAGAAACAGAGGAAGAGAGGCACAACGTGTCTACGTAAATGCACTCTCCTAAAATAGTTTGAGGGAAAGGGGTGAAGAAATACAAAGTAAGAAACTGAAATGAAAAGGCACCACATTGCGTAAATGCTTCCCCTTAGAATAGGGTGGAAATTATGAGAAGGGGACAGGGACACAAGTGAAGAGGGACAAAAGTGAAGAGGGACAAAGTGAAGAGGCACAACGTGTCTACGTAAATGCACTCCCCAAAGGGAAAGAAAGTAAAAAGTATAAGCAGAGAGGCATTCATGTCTATGTGTCAAGATCTTAAAGGTAACAAGGGATAGGACTTGTTTTAGATCTTTTAAAGATATTCTATCAGAAACTGAATTGTCATGATTTGTGATGGATTGGAGCCGTCTTAAATGTAGATTTTACTGAGTTTTCTCAATTCAGGTGCACCTCTCTGCTCCTGATAATCAATATATATCAATCAATCATTATATAATTACTCTGCTAGTAGTTAGCTTCAGCAGCAACGGTCAAAGTGGCTAAAGATAGAAAAAGCATTGATAGAAAATCCAAATGTGACAGACAGGCGACGGAGAGAGTAAATCAAAACAGATGTCCTGGGTTTGGCTCCATGTGACTCTATTTGCTTCTGAATCTGAGGATTTAAAGGCCGTTTGCTTTAAAACTGAAGAGATGTGGATTTATTTGGAGAGAAGAAACAGATCTTAATCTTTTAAGTAAATCTCATCCTGCACAGATGCACGTCTAAAAAGAGAGAGAGAGCTTTGAAACACAAGAGTCTGTCTGCGAAGAAAGATCCACAGAAGAGAGGAGGAGAGGGAGTTAAAGAGTGTGAAGTGAAGAAGAGGAGAGAGGGAGAGGAGAAGGGGTTAGAGAGTGAGAAGTGAAGAAGAGGAGAGAGGAGAGAGGAGAGAGGAGGAGAGGGAGTTAGAGAGTGTGAAGTGAAGAAGAGGAGAGAGAGAGAGGAGGAGAGGGAGTTAAAGAGTGTGAAGTGAAAAGAGGAGAGAGGAGAGAGGGAGAGGGAGTTAGAGAGTGAGAAGTGAAGAAGAGGAGAGAGGAGGAGGGAGGAGTAGATGGGAGTTTGAGAGTGTGAAATGAAGAAGAGGAGAGAGGAGAGAGGGAGTTAGAGAGTGAGAATGACGACGAGGAGAGGGAGAGAGGGAGTTAGAGAGTGTGAAGTGAAGAAGAGGAGAGAGGAGAGAGGAGGAGAGGGAGTTAGAGAGTGTGAAGTGAAGAAGAGGAGAGACTTTAACCTGCTGTCTGCTTCAAAAACTAGAGAGAGGAAGAGGAGGAGGAAGAGGAAGGAGGAAGAGGAAATTAACGTCAATCCAGGAAAAAATCGATAGGAGTTTATAACAACCAATAAAGCCCACAAAGATCAATGCTACCCTAATTAAACACATACACACACACACACACACACACACACACACACACACACACACACACACTCACACACACACACAACACACACACTCACACACACACACACACTCACACATATACTCACACACACACTCACACACACACTCACACATACACACTCACACACACACACACACACACACACACACACACTCACACACCACCACTCACACATATACTCACACACACACTCACACACACACACCACACACACACACACTCACACACCACACACCACACACACACACACTCACACACACACACACTCCACACATATACTCACACACACACTCACACACACACACACATACACACACACACACACACACACACACACACTCACACCACACACACACATCACACATATACTCACACACACACTCACACACACACTCACACACACACTCACACACACACTCACACACACACTCACACATACACTCACACACACCTCACACACACATTCACACATACACTCACACATACACTCACACACACACTCACACCACACAACACATAAACTCACACACACACACACACACACATAAACTCACAAACACACACACACACACACTCACACACACTCACACATACACTCACAAACACACTCACACACACTCACATACACACTCACACACACACTCACACACACTCACACACACACTCACACATACACTCACACACACATCACACATACACACACACACTCACACATACACACACACACACACACACCACACACACAAGAAGTAGCAGCAGTATTTATTAACAAAGAAATAATCTACTAAACACAATTTTCCTTTACACATCCTTTACTCAAGTAGAAGTACACACATCTTTACTCAAGTAGAAGTACAGATACTGGTGTTTAAAAATACTCTGGTGAAAGTAGAAGTACTGACTAAACTTCTTCACTCAAGTCAAAGTACAGAAGAATGAGCTTCAAATGTACTTAAGTAAAAAGTACCCATAACTTTGTGTCCTTGTGCGAGACACTTCCCCTAATGTTCTGTATTCACTGTACATGTCTGATATGTGTATTATGTAATAAATGTAATGAAACACAGATAAACTAAAGGAACCAGCCTGTTTTCAAAAGGTAAGAAGTAGAAAGTTCAGGTATTTGTGTTCAAAATGTAAGAGCAAAGTCAAAAGTCATCAGAAAAATAAGTAGTGCAGTAAAGTACTGATACCAGAGAAATGTACTTAAGAACAGTAACGAAGTATTTGTACTCCACTACTTCCCACCTCGGTCCACATGATTGAAGTAGTCCTACCATGACAAAACAGACACGACACAATTCACACAAAAACAGTCCAGTTGAGTCAAAAGATCAGGATGTTCCCATGTTATGTTGACGTTGAAACTATGAGCTTGCAGCCTGCTGGTGACTTCCAGTCTTTAAATATAGTCACCTGTTTTAGCAAGAAGCACGCACGAGAGGTGGGATTGAATCTAGAAAAGAGATCAAATCTGGCAAACTGCAGCACTCTGTGAGCCTCCAATGATTTAAATAGTGATTAAATAGTGAGTTCCCATGGTGCTCTGTTTCCTCTCAGAGCACAACAGGCTGGTGGAGGAGAAGAGCCAGAGGAAAGGATTACTGAGAAACTGAATCACAAAAAGCCTGACCTGAGTGGAAGGAGCTGAGGTGGCTTCATGCTGAAGCAAAGTGTTGGGGGTTTGCATGTCAAACAGTTTCCCTTCTGTGTGCTCACTGAAGGTGTTTGTGTTCACCACAAGAGATGGCAAAAGTCACACAATCCTGTACCTCAAGTAGAAGTACACACATCCTTTACTCAAGTAGAAGTACACACATCCTTTACTCAAGTAGAAGTACACACATCCTTTACTCAAGTAGAAGTACACACATCCTTTACTCAAGTAGAAGTACACACATCCTTTACTCAAGTAGAAGTACACACATCCTTTACTCAAGTAGAAGTACACACATCCTTTACTCAAGAAAGTACACACATCCTTTACTCAAGTAGAAGTACACACATCCTTTACTCAAGTAGAAGTACACACATCCTTTACTCAAGTAGAAGTACACACATCCTTTACTCAAGTAGAAGTACACACATCCTTTACTCAAGTAGAAGTACACACATCCTTTACTCAAGTAGAAGTACACACATCCTTTACTCAAGAAAGTACACACATCCTTTACTCAAGTAGAAGTACACACATCCTTTACTCAAGTAGAAGTACACACATCCTTTACTCAAGTAGAAGTACACACATCCTTTACTCAAGTAGAAGTACACACATCCTTTACTCAAGTAGAAGTACACACATCCTTTACTCAAGTAGAAGTACACACATCCTTTACTCAAGTAGAAGTACACACATCCTTTACTCAAGTAGAAGTACACACATCCTTTACTCAAGTAGAAGTACACACATCCTTTACTCAAGTAGAAGTACACACATCCTTTACTCAAGTAGAAGTACACACATCCTTTACTCAAGTAGAAGTACACACATCCTTTACTCAAGTAGAAGTACACACATCCTTTACTCAAGTAGAAGTACACACATCCTTTACTCAAGTAGAAGTACACACATCCTTTACTCAAGTAGAAGTACACACATCCTTTACTCAAGTAGAAGTACACACATCCTTTACTCAAGTAGAAGTACAGATACTCGTGTTTAAAAATACTCTGGTGAAAGTAGAAGTACTGACTAAACTTCTTTACTCAAGTCAAAGTAAAGAGGCTTTGAAATGTACTTCAGTAAAAAGTACCCATAACTAGCAGCTGTTTTAAAGAGTACCTGACCTCCCTTTATATTAATAGAACAATAATGTCATTGTTAGCTAATGAATGTTTCCATGCTGAACAACGGCAACATGACAACGTTTCATTGGTCCCTCTTCTTTAGAGAAGACCAGGAAATGATGGATACACGGATCGTGTTCAAATCAATAGGCACGCAATGACTCTAAATAATAATGATCACGCCACCAAACACACATTCAGACTAAAGGAACCAGCCTGTTTGGAACATGGAAGAAGTAGAAAGTACAGGTATTTGGGTTCAACATGGAAGAAGTAGAAAGTACAGGTATTTGGGTTCAACATGGAAGAAGTAGAAAGTACAGGTATTTGGGTTCAACATGTAAGAAGTAGAAAGTACAGGTATTTGGGTTCAACATGGAAGAAGTAGAAAGTACAGGTATTTGGGTTCAACATGTAAGAAGTAGAAAGTACAGGTATTTGGGTTCAACATGGAGAATAGAAAGTACAGGTATTTGGGTTCAACATGTAAGAAGTAGAAAGTACAGGTATTTGGGTTCAACATGTAAGAAGTAGAAAGTACAGGTATTTGGGTTCAACATGTAAGAAGTAGAAAGTACAGGTATTTGGGTTCAACATGTAAGAAGTAGAAAGTACAGGTATTTGGGTTCAACATGAAGAAGTAGAAAGTACAGGTATTTGGGTTCAACATGTAAGAAGTAGAAAGTACAGGTATTTGGGTTCAACATGTAAGAAGTAGAAAGTACAGGTATTTGGTTCAACATGTAAGAAGTAGAAAGTACAGGTATTTGGTTCAACATGTAAGAAGTAGAAAGTACAGGTATTTGGGTTCAACATGTAAGAAGTAGAAAGTACAGGTATTTGGGTTCAACATGAAGAAGTAGAAAGTACAGGTATTTGGGTTCAACATGTAAGAAGTAGAAAGTACAGGTATTTGGGTTCAACATGTAAGAAGTAGAAAGTACAGGTATTTGGGTTCAACATGTAAGAAGTAGAAAGTACAGGTATTTGGGTTCAACATGTAAGAAGTAGAAAGTACAGGTATTTGGTTCAACATGTAAGAAGTAGAAAGTACAGGTATTTGGGTTCAACATGTAAGAAGTAGAAAGTACAGGTATTTGGGTTCAACATGTAAGAAGTAGAAAGTACAGGTATTTGGGTTCAACATGTAAGAAGTAGAAAGTACAGGTATTTGGGTTCAACATGTAAGAAGTAGAAAGTACAGGTATTTGGTTCAACATGTAAGAAGTAGAAAGTACAGGTATTTGGGTTCAACATGTAAGAAGTAGAAAGTACAGGTATTTGGGTTCAACATGTAAGAAGTAGAAAGTACAGGTATTTGGGTTCAACATGTAAGAAGTAGAAAGTACAGGTATTTGGGTTCAACATGTAAGAAGTAGAAAGTACAGGTATTTGGTTCAACATGTAAGAAGTAGAAAGTACAGGTATTTGGGTTCAACATGTAAGAAGTAGAAAGTACAGGTATTTGGGTTCAACATGTAAGAAGTAGAAAGTACAGGTATTTGGGTTCAACATGTAAGAAGTAGAAAGTACAGGTATTTGGTTCAACATGTAAGAAGTCAAAGTAAAAAGTCTTCAGAAAAATAAGTAGTGGAGTAAAGTACTGATACCAGAAACATGTACTTAAGTACAGTAACAAAGTATTTGTACTCCAATACTTCCCACCTCTGATAGCCACAAGATATCAAACTGGAGCTGAAGGTGCTAAATGCTTAGTCTGAAGGTCACTGAAGAGGAAATCTGCTAAAATATCAGAATTCTGCAGCAAACTGAGGAAGAAACAGAAAAAGGGGATTTCAGAATCAAGATAATGATAATTAAGAACATGTTAATCCTTTTTAAAGGATTAAGAATGACCTCATAAACACATCCAGTTCACCTCTGCAGAAACATCTCAGAGTTAGGAGATCTACAGTCTTTGCTTAGCGTTAAAATAAATACCCAAAGTTGATTCTAATTTAATTTGAGGCTCAAGGATGTCGATATCTCCCTTTGTCTGAAAGTTTCCTTGTACGCTGCAGGGAAGATCAGGAAAGCAAAGATGTTTCCCTAACGAGGCTGTACTTTGAAACTTGATTTAAATAACTTCAGATAAATGTCTCATTGGCCATTATCTCTATTCCAATGATTCAATCTTCTGTCCAAGTCAACATTT